>VXCM01001734.1:256053-341903 GCA_014773175.1 Lucifuga dentata
GGTGTGGCTGACAGTGTGTGTGTGATTAATGACGTGCATCAGGGGGCCCAGGAGTGCACACACATACACACACAAATCCAGATATGCAAATGCTGGCCCAGTCATTAAGAGATGGCTGGGCTGTCAATAAGAAGTGGCATGACATGATCCCCACTGCTGGGACCAATCAGACGGCCTGTCAGTCTCTACTCACAGTCACTGAGACACCACTGAGGTGTTGCTGTGGTGCTGTGGGAGAAGGAGGCGCTGTCTGTCTGCTTCTCTCTCTCTCTCTGTGTCTCTCTCCCTCTCTCACTCAAACAAAAGATACAATGACAAAGCTGGATTTCCATACAGCTTCTCTGTAATACACCATCAAAACGGAGAGATTAAAAACCTGGGAAAACTCTGATAGAAGGCAGCTTTGCCCCCTCGCCCCCCCTTCTCACTCTCTTCTCTTTCTGTTTATAAGTCTCTCCCAAAAGTGTGTCATCTGTTGTTTTTCCATTTTAACAGTGTGATCCGTTTTGATCTTTATTGACTGGGAAAGTAGTAACTCACCATCAGATCAATATTCACAAATGTTCAGGACTTTCATGAGTTGTTTGTTACATTCATCTTTTTTTTCATAGTATTTTGTTGGACAAATGGAATTTTCTTACTCCACTGGCATAATTTCAAAACAAAAAGGAGCATAAGTGACATTGTTACAGCTTGCCTCACCCCCAGAGCTGTGTTTGTCTTCCTCTTTCATCCCTACCATCTCCTTCTGTTCTCCTCTCCTCCCACCTGTTTCTTTTCTTTTACCAGCTCTCCCAAATGTATCGCCCTCTCTGTCTGTGTGCAGCTCTGTTATCCAACCCAGACTGTTTTATCTCACTTAGTCTTTCTTCCTCCCAATTTACTTTTTGTTCTGCAATGTCTCCAGCACGGCCTTGTTATGTTTTTCTTCCTCAGATCCCACTTTAGAAGATCTGAGCGAGATCAGGAGAAAAATTGGCCTCCAAAACTAGCAGTTAGAGGCTCCAGTACCCAGTTTGCTCTCCAGATTTCAGCGCAGCATTCTGAAACATTCCGACTCGGCTCTTTTCTGTCTGAGAAACGAGTTGTTAGTCCTAGCGCATGTCTGCTTTGATGCATCGACCCTGAATGAACTACGAGAGCCACACGCTCCTGATCTTCCAATTCGTGAGTTTGGCGGTGACGTCATAGGTCGATGTCTCCTCAGACTGAAGAGGTTCCTGTTTTCCTCTTTTTGCTCCCTGTTTGCTCTTCTTATTTCATTTCCCCTTTCTTTTTCAAATCCTTTGATTACATCCCTATCAATATCCCTCCACATTTCCACTTTCTTCCCTGATTTCTACTTTCCAGTCTTCCATCTTCAATACTCTGAGTAAAAGCAATGCCAAATGAAGAGAGAAAGGCCACTTCTGAGATCCCATAGCAAAAGGACGGGGTCGCAATTAAATCCTAAGTATGACATCTTTTCCTCCCTGACCCCCCTCTAAAAGTTTCATCTCAACCACCCAAATAGAATCAGAAACAAATGTCCCTCTTTTATTTGTTAATCGGTTTGATCGAATTATGTGTCTGTGCAACATAGGAGACTTGTATGCTGTCTTCGAATGAACTAGGGATTATGGTGATTATGGTGGTTAATTTTGGGAACGTAAAAAAGTCAAAAATGGCTATAATCTGTTTGCTTTGTATGACCTGATGTCACAGAAAACCTTTGACATTGGATCAGCACGTTTCATTTGTTGCAACTCACTTTAGCACAAAATAAATACTGTTCAATCTTAAAATCAGGTTAACTTATTTGAAACAAAAAGTTTACTTTTTGATGCTAGGTTGTCTTTCATTTGGCAGTATAAAAAGTCTCCCATGTTCAAATAACAGGCTGTCAGTGTGGAGGAGGTACAAGTTTCATTGGAAGAAAGGTGCAAGTAAAAAATTTTAAGCAATGTGGATTGATGTTAGGGGGATTTTTTGGAAAAGAGAAGAGAACAGAAAGTATTAAAAGGTATAAGCTTTCCTTGGCAGCAGCTTCCGAGGACAGAATTGGCTTTTCAAATGACTTTCCAGCACTGCCGGCAACACTCGAACAGAAATTCCTGAAGCTATAGGAACGTGCTCTGTCGAGAAAAAAAACAAGCACTTAGAAGAAGGAAAAAAAGCAGTAAATCAAAGCGAAATTGAAGAGAGAAAAATGTTGCAAGAGGGAAGAAGAGAGGAGAGAGGAGTGCTCCCAGGCAAATCCTCGCCAAATAATTCATTTCTGACCTCCTTAGTAAGTAAATTTGCTAAATAAATAAGAGCAGCGCTTGAATGTCAAGAATGGCGGATGCTGCCTGTGGTGCTTTGTCGCTCACAGTCTTGGCAGCACTGCGGAGCTCTCTGCTTTCATTAGATGGGCAAAATAAATGGCTTCTCCTCCATCCATCCTGAACTGTTTGATGTTTAGGAAGGAGGGGAGGGTGAAGGGAAGAGTAGCTTTTCTCTGGATTTAATATGTTAAAAGCTGTCCTTTTATTTGTGGGTTTATTCTGGTCTCCACTGTGTGTGTGTGTGTGCGTGCGTGCGTGCGTGCATTGAGTTGAGTCAAGAGCTTGGAGGAGCTCTGAACCCAAGCTGCCCTAAGAACAGATTGTGTCCATATATAATTCATGGCCTCCAGCCGATCCACTCCATCCTTCCATCCACGCATCCAGCAACCTCTCTGCCTCTTTCTTCTCTTTCTTTTACACACATCAAGCAGAGGGATCGATAGAATGGGACGCTTTGCCATCACCCTGTCTGGCTCCTGTATTCCCAGTGCTTTTGCTGTCTTGTCCAGCCCAGTTAACAGGCCTGGGAGGCGTCGTCGTGGCCTGTCACTGTAAATGAAGGACAAAGGCACTGCCCTGTCTGGAGAGACATCGATGGCTGGTTGGCTGGCACCTTGTAACCATGGCATCCTCTTGGCAACGGCGCCCAACCCGCGCATGAGCACACGGACACGCTCAAACACACACGACACGCACACAGACACTCTGCCCATGGTGTGAAAGTGGCCTTCTCTGATGCCCTTCACACATGTGGACTGAATAGTAAAAGGAGAGAAATGGCTGTGTAGGGAGGGGACACAGGACAGATTTATGGAAAAAAAACAAAGGCGAGCGGGATGCAGCCAGAGAAAAGAGAGGCAGAATTTGGGAAAGAACAAGGTAGAAAGTGAGGGAAAATGAGGATAGCACAATTATGGAAATAGAAGAGAGCTGCAGTTTATTGCTTTGGAGTGAATATTTGGGAAAAAGAGTGTGAACTTTCCATTGATGTACTTGAGGGGTCTCTAATTTGACTATCTCTGTATGAGATGATGAGTCTTTCTCAGGCTTTGCTGCCTTAATTGTTTCTGGGCCGAACAAAAGATTCAACGGCAAAGCTGGATTTCCATACAGCTTCTCTGTAATACGGCGTCAAAATGGAGAGGTTAAAAACCTGAGAAAACTCTGAGAGAGAAGGAAGCGTTTCCAGTTTCTCTCTCTCTCTCTCTCTCTCTCTCTCTCTCTCTCTCTCTTACTTTCTCAACAGGCGTAGCCACTCTGAGACAACAAACTGAGAGAGCACTGGCCTGATGGTGTTAGGATAGATGTTTCCATGTTTCTAAATGAGAAGCTAGTGTGTGTGTGTGTGCGTGCGCATCTGTGCGTGTGTGTGTCTGTGTGTATGTGTATGTCTGTGTACGTATGTGTTTCCTTGGCTCTTTCTTGTAGAACAGCCATTACCTCCAGTCCTGGCCCTGAGCTGAAAATACGCCCCCCACTGGTCCATGAGGGACCTATGCACATTAGCCAGTCTTTTTCTTGCCTTTCCTCTCTCTTCTCCCTTTCTCTCTCCCTCCATCTTCTTTCTTCTTCTCTTTCTCTCTATTTCCATCTTTTCTTCATTCCCTCTCTCCTCTTTCCCCTATGTTTTAGCTTTCTCTCTTTCTCCCTCACTCACTCTTTCCCTCTCTGCGGCAACAGGATATTTTTTTTTTTTTTCCACAGCACAAAGGTGCCCGAGAGCAAGATGAATGCGCTGTGCTGTTTTTTTCCCTGATAGCGGCACATGCATATATTAAGTGTGATTAAACGCTGCGCGGTGCCTCCATCAAGTGCTTTCTAATGGGCTTTTTTTTTATGACATGAATTAGTCATAATGGGAGAGCACAGTCGAAAACCTCCAATGACTGTTGTTGATTTGGATTTTTCACCATTCACATGAGAGCCTGTACTTATATTGCTGAAGGTCGGCGAGGGGCATTTTACAGTATGAATAAATGAGGTACGCAAGCATCTCCAAACTTATTTTTCCTTTGCTTATCAGTGCTCATAGTCTTTTGTGAGTTGATCTGCAGCTTGCAGAATTCAGGGTTTGTATACTTGAGAGAGAAGGTGCAATGATCAGAAAGGAAATCTATTCCTGTGTCTTGACTCACACAGAGCTTTTTAGGGAACACAAAGGCAGCAAAGAAGGAGAGTCTATATTTCCCCATGATAGGAAAATGGTGCCAGATAAGGGCTTGGATTTGGTGTGCACTTGTTTCTTTGCCACGGAGCTCCCCTGTGCACCTCAGCCTCCATAGAGGGATTACATATGTATCATCAGCCGTTCTCTATGACTAATTACAACTGTGAGATGAGATTATTGGGAGGTTTACCAAGCTGATCCCTCCTCTTAGGCTATCTGTATCGGATCCAGCATGAGGTATTATGTGAGAGTTTGTGTGTGTGCGCGTGCGTGTGTGTGTGTGTATGTGTGAATGAAAGATGTTCAGGAGGGAATTTGAAAGATGGAAATCCAGATAGCATTTTTCTTTTCAGTCACATAAACATAATGCTGCGTTTTTGGCCAAAAATTCCTCCTGGACTGTTGTTAAACACTATTGTCCCCACAGCAGTGTCCTTCCTTTCTTCCTTCCTTCCTTCCTTCCTTCCTTCCTTCCTTCCTTCCTTCTTAGTCCTCTCTCAGTCTTGCTCCTTTCTTCTCTTACTATTTTCCTTACTTCTCTCTCTCTCTCTCTCTCTCTCTCTCTCTCTCTCTCTCTCTCTCTCTCTCCTTCTTCAGCTCACATTTCTTTCTGTCTCTCTCTTCCACTCTCTGTCTTTTTATGTGGTCGTCCAGGAGATAATCTTGAGTCAGCAGGAGATGGTCTAAATTGTTCCATACATGGTGTTCCCTTTCAGCCCCATGTCACTGGCTTCAACCATTGAACACAGACACTGCCTTCAATCACACACGCACACACACACACACACACACACACACTGATGGATGGCATTCAGCAGGTTGCAGATAAACCCTTCTGATGTCACTTGTAAGACCATGTGATGAGAGAGGCTGAGGGAGGGAGATTGAGCAGGATTGATTTCTGCAGTCGCCATGGCAACAAATAACACGATCCTCTCCAAAAGCACACCTTAATTAGTTATATGACTGGGAGGAGGGTACACAGTGATGGGAGTACAGAAGATTTTTTTTTTCTCTGATGTTGGACGCTCATCAGCAAGCTTTGGAAAGCCTGTTTTTTCAGGGATATAATTAATTTACACTTTTTATTATGACTTACAGATATGCACGCTGCTTCGGTTTTAGCCCAACAATAACAGATTGCCAAATATCATGCAGTTTTGTAACTCTTGTTCGTTTGCAGCTATCACCATTGCCACAGCCTGCCCGGATGTTGTGGTTCTAGACTGGATTCATCTCTTCCAAATCTACTGACACCAGGTTTCTCTGTCTCTTGTGCTTCCTCTATCTTTCTCTGCATGGCAGACAGGGCAGCTACTCAGGCCCTGGCATCAGCCAGGCGAGCACCATGGCCACCACTGTCCCCTACAGCCAACCAGTGGGCAGCAACAGTGCAGCCATGGGCACCGTGCAAGGTCCAGCCTACAATATGCCAACTTCAGGTATATTTGAGCTAAATCCCAGCTAGCAGAGGCTACCGTTATGGCCAATATTGTGCAAGAGGTTGTTATTTGTTAAACAAACTGACAATGGAGAAAACTTGGATAATATTTAAAGCAACGAACTGGTGATTTTGCATGCTTGAGCCCAATAAATATAACCCACACATACATGTTACATTACTGCCAACCATTTTCCAAAACATGCTACTGGAGCGTAAATATTGGAATTGTTTTTCCTACCTTCCAGACTGTTTCAATTCATTCCAGTACACTATTAAAATCAACTTGTAGAGACCTGAAATTGCTTGAGATAAGGAATTCATCACAGCGAACAAGGCATGTATTCAGTTTTTAGTTGAAGTAGTGTAATTTTAGCATTTCGAATTTTAGCGTTTACACAGAATTACTGTGTAAAGAAGAAAGTATACATCTCCACCAGGGAAGACAGCATTTACTGAGAATTAAAATGACCATCCCTTCTACATTCAGATGTACGTGTTAACAGGTAAAACATTTAATTTTGAGGTGGGTGTATCACCTGAACATTTGATTTTTGAATATTTTGGGGGTTTGGCAAAGTAACAGGAAAACTAAAATACAGTTTTATGTTTTGGAAAATGGTTGGCAGTAATGTGCAAGCTGGTAGTATTTATTGGGCTTAAACATGTAAAATTATCAGTATGGTCCTTTAACAAGTGGAAAATGAGGGAAAGAGGTTCTGCCACATAAGCAATCTCTGACCCTCCAGGTAAATGACAGGAATTGGCAGGCATTGCACCAAGCCACTCATTATTAACCCTTGTGTTAGAAGCAAAGCAGCATCATATCTGCTCAATGAGGAAATGAGCAAGACGGGGAAGAGAGAGAGAGAGAGAGAGAGAAAGAAAAAAGAAGCCTGAGAAATCAAGAGCATATTTTCCAGTGCTGCTTATTTTCTCAGTGCTTGTATTTTTTTGTTAAGGTAGCCTTCCAGCGAGCAAAGATTAATGTGGTGCATCCCTTTTTCTTTCAGCCCTTCACCCTCCTGCATTGTTGCTAAACATCTCAGAGAGCAATATGGCTCCCAAAAAAAGAAAGGCACCTTTTCTACAAAACCAAATATCAGACTGCGTGATGTTTGGAAAACTTCAAACGAATTAGAGAGCCAAGGTTCTTCAAAACTCATCTAGTTTGCTCCTGGGCGCTGTAAAAAGCCATTAATTTTCCTTCTGAGCTGCAGCCCACAAGGGAAAAATAAAGAGGGGAACCTTGTATCCAAGGACCCTTTCTTTCTGTTAATAAGAAAAATGCAGCTCGCGCTATGAAAACTTCTCTTAAGGATCTCAACTCTTTTTCAATTAGGAACCTTGTGAAAGTACACAAATGTTTTTGAAAACAGTAAGACGTCAGCCAGTATCTCTTGAGTACTAACCTTCCCATTCTGTTGTCACTTTGAATATGTGAGAACTTGGATGATTTCTCCCAAACTGAGTACATGCAGCCAAGGTTGAAAGAGCACGCTGGCTGACGTTTATTTGAGTCTTCTCTCTCTCCGTATGTCATTCTAAAGCAGCAGTCTTTTTCCATTTCTTTCATTTCTTCCTTTTATGATGAGTCAGACGGGCCTTGAAAATGTGTTATTTCTACAGAAGGAAGGCATTAAACCGCTTTACGTCGTTCACCTTTATTCGTCAAAATACACAAGCCATTATCCAGCAGCCTTTCGACCACTTTAAGTAAGCACCATTTATTGTAGGATGTGTAAGATGTGTAGAATAGACCGTAATACCAAAACATACCTTCTTTGAATCATAATAAATACATGTTTGTTGAGAAAAAATGGTGTTGAAAAAAATCAGATGAACTTGTACTGAGCACACTTGAGACAGTTACTACATTTAGATAATTTTTTGTCCGTAATGCGATCAAGGCAAATATACGGAGTAGGACACATACATGATTGCAATTATTAGGATTCTGTTGTTTAATCAACAGGAGGAAATGCAAGCAGAAAATTAATACGCTAATTATAAAACAATGTTTTACATGTTTGAGTAAATCATTTTTCGATTGGATAATCTCAGCCTGTTTTCTTAAAATACTCCAATGTCAGTTTATGCCGATTTTGATTTCAATTGTGCATACATGACTTTTTGCCTTAATCAATTTTTTGCCTTAATCGGAATATAATTACAGTTTCAACTTGCATTCTAATGTACTGAATGTTAATTATTGGAGGCAAGGAATCATCTTTATCCCTCAATATTTTTCCCATTCTTCATGAAGGAGCCATGGGAATGTCAGGAGATGGGATGATAAGCCCCGATGGAAAACCAAAAATGGACCTCAAAGACGAGAGTGGAGCCACCAATGAGCCTCACAAACCAAAGGTACTTCCCTGCTCCCTTTTTTCCCCATCCCTTCATCTTTTCTCTCTCTCTCTCTCTCTCTCTCTCTCTCTCTCTCTCTCTCTCTCGCTCGCTCTGTCTCTGTTTTGTTTTTTGTTTGTGATCTTGCTCCACTAATGAAGCAAACCAAATCTGATCAGCATATGCTGCCTCAGCACGGTGGGCTGTTTCTCTGCTGTTTTCCCATCATATTTAATGATTTGTTTAACATTTACCATTTCTAATGTTTTCCTCGTTTCGTTTTTGCCCCCAGCACTTTCTTCTCGCTGATGTTTTGGCAGCGCGAGCATCTGCAATACACACAAGTGCATACAAATGTTCATACACACACCCATAAAGACAAATGATAGATCTCACACACACACACACATACACATACAGTACATGCACATGTACCTACCCTCTCACACTACACTCCTCAGTGCCTCCTTCCTACACACACTCACACACCTCCCAATACACAATGCTGACTTCTCATTTTGTCCTACAATTGCATCTCAGCTTGGCTCAGCTCAGCAGCAGCAGAACTCTGCTCTTTGCTCTTTTTTCCACCCCCCCACCCCTCCTTGTTTCTAACACCTCCCCACACAGACATGCACACCCCAAAACACACACAAATACCCTTAAGTACACATGTGCACACCTCCATCCCAGACACTACATATCTTTCCTTCCAAATCCCCATCTTTTCTTTTGCTGATTATGGCAGTAGGGCCTTTTGAATTATTGAAGGCAGTCAGAGCAGCCAGAAAGACCCCCAGTGCTCCCAAAAGAGATGATCTGTCTGCTGAGAGAAAGAAAGAGAGAGAGAGAGAGAGAGAGAGAGGGGTTTTGCTTACACATGCATTCTGTCACTGAAACGCATACCTGTACATACCCGAAGCACTTGTCAAGCTGTTGTTCCCTCCTTTTATAGTGTCTTTCACACACACACACACACACACATGGTACACTAACTTAACATGCACTAAAAGACTAATGCAGGCTTACATGAAGTGATTTACACACATAGTAGTGTTGTTTCTGTTCAGACACATACACACACACACACACACACACACACACACACAAACACACACACACACACACAAAACACTCGTGAAGGTAGACTAAAACACACTTATCTTCATGCATTGTGCATCTCATGTAAACACACACCTTGTGTAAACGAAAGCACAATAGCAGCAATGCAAGAACAAACATTTATGCATACACACGCAATATGTACAAAGATAATTCCAGACACTAGATGCAAACTTGTGCACACACAAACACACACACACACACACACACATACACATACACAGTCTTATATATAAACAGTCTTACACACTGACTCATTTTGGGTTGCCTACTGTTGAGCTCTCCTCTGAGAGTTGTTCTTTTTCTATTGTAAATTTGCCCCATATCTGTCAGTATGAATACATTTTTTTTTTATTGTCATAATGTAAATGAGCACTTTCCTTTTATTTTAAATCAGTTTAGAGAGTTGCAACCAAGATCTTAGAAAAAGTAAGAAAAACACAGCACAAAGCTACAGTACAGTTTATAAGACACCACGTATAATTAGCAAGTTACAGCATAGCAAGTTATGTGTGATAAGTGTTACTGTTCAAATGCTGAGTATTTGAAAAGCTTTTTGTTCTGCTCAGTACATAAAGAATCTGCTGTATCTAGACCTTCATGAAGTTACATTTGTATGAATTTAATTAATATTTTAAGTTAAATAAAATAGGTATGCTTATTACCAGTATATATCTGATTCAGATACATATATATGCTGTATATATGCAGTGTAACACTGCATGATTCATGCATGTGGCCTGTAAAATGGCATCATATTTTTTTTGTAGAAATTTTAAAGACTAACTCCTAGGAGTTGAATACTCTTTATGGTGACTCAGTCACTTTNTTGTAGAAATTTTAAAGACTAACTCCTAGGAGTTGAATACTCTTTATGGTGACTCAGTCACTTTTATTAATCTTATTTGAGAGAAATGGTGATTTTTTTTCCCCAATGATTGTAAATAACAGAAATGTTGTATACCAGTATTTTTAAATGTAATCTCTTATACTGCATGAATCATGCAGTGTAAGAGATTTTTAAAGTCATTGTTACTCAACATGATTTTTGGGGAAGCTCTAGCAGTCAGATGTAAGGACTTATTTTCATACACAAATTGTTTTTCCCTTTCATTCTCTCCTCTGTTTCTCTTCACCTTCCTCTGTCTCTTCATCAGCTACAGGATGGCTATAACAACAATAACAGCAGCACTGGCTCCCAGCAGTGTGTGTCTCAGCCAGCCACGCCGGGCAGCGCCCTGCCGGTGCCATCCCCCCTCTCGCCCAGCCCAGCCAGCCTGTCCTCCTACCATGGAGATGACAGCGACAGCATCAGCAGCCCCCCCTGGCCACCCAAGACCCCCTCCAGTCCAGTAAGGAGCACTAGATCCTCAAAGACATGGATGGATGGATGGATGTTTGGATGGATGGATTTGGCTGAATTTTCTTTTATGCATGATAATGGCAGTAATAGAGGTATTTGTGTTTATGAAGCTGTTTTGGCTGCAGAATTATTGTGTAATTACTTGATCAGAAGCTTTTTCAGGGTCACAGAAGTTTGGACTGAAACCAGACATTTTTGTGTGGGATTAAACTTTGTACGGATAGTTGAACTTGATGAATATGAGCGTGCTGTGATGTAAACACAAGCTGCATGCTGAACAAAATGCTTTAAAGGACTATTTATTTTGACTTGGTCATTCAACCAAAGGCCCTCCTTAGGAAGTGTAAATATGAGATGAAAATTTAATGATCCCCAAGTAGTTTACTGTAGGAGCCAACAGCCAAAATATACAAAAATAGAAAGCCTGCTAGAAGCAGTAGAACACAATATACAATTGAATATACAATAAGCTGTAAACATGTCAAGAGATTAGCGAAATGAATTCCCCAGTTAGTTACATGTTATAGCATTAGCACTGTAGCATTAGTTGTGCATGCAAAAGAACATAGTGGGACCGATTGAGGAAAAAGAAGCAAATTAGTTACTCAGTGATTCAAGTACCACTGGTGGTACTTGAATCACCCCTTGGTTGTACTCCCGATGACTCTTGAAATTTCTACACAGAATTAAGAACAATTGAAGTTCTTTAATTAAGATTTTGTTTTTTAAGTTTAAAAATTTTAATTAAGACTTGGATATTTTGTTGAAAGTAGCCCAACTTACCATGTGCTCTATGTACTTACATTCTACATGGCGTCATTTTGTGCTCATGCTGCAGCAGAGCACACACTCTTCGAGTTTGGTAGCGTTCACAGAGTAAGCAGTATTTGCACCACGGAGTGCGTATGCATTGCCTAAGTAACATTTCTCACCCTCTAACTTTGGTTCTTCTTTTTTATTTTTCTCCATGGCTTCCCAGAAAGCCAACCCTAACTCCTCCTCCCTGAGTGGAGAGCGAATTACACGGCTGTATGAGCTGGGCGTGGAGCCAGAGAGGCGTGGCTGGGTGGAGCGTTATCTAACCTTCATGGAGGAGAGGGGCACTCCTGTTTCCCAGCTGCCTGTTGTGGGCAAGAAGCCACTGGACCTCTGGAGGCTCTACATAGCTGTTAGGGAGATCGGAGGCCTTGCTATGGTATGGCGTAGAGAAAATGTTTTTTCAGAATCTTTGTGGAGTCCTGGTGATATTGGATCAGAGAAATACAGATCACTTAAAAAGCTGAAATGCATTTTGAGCAAGTAGCAGAACCTCACCTACAATATAGATCACACTGCTCGTGTCATTGCACTGGAAACATTTCCAGCAGTCATTTTTCTATTTCATTGACTGGTAAAAGTTTTATTTTCTTAAAACAAGAACAGAAATCTACACAAATCATCTTGCTTTGGGAGGTTTCCAGTTATGAGTTTCAGTATCTTAAAACGCTACAAAACTCTATCATCAATCATTAGAGCACATACAGTACCGAAGTCAAGCCTGAAAAAGCCTAGGCAAAATTTGTTTTGTTCTGATAATAGACTGGCCTGAAGAGAAAGAAATTGCTGTAGTAATGATAATAATAGGAATTAATTGCTGTATTTGACATAGTAAACTGTATTATTTAAAATTTATCTGGATCCAGGCATAATTGTTCGTACGTAGTGTTGAGATTGGTGTTTTACTTTTGTAAATAAGGCTAGTATTATAGCCTTATTATAATCTTACTATACACTTGCTATACACTTACTATAGTAAAGAGGTCTCTCCTCAGCAGTGTGCACTCAAGCAGATAGACGTGTTTGCACAACGACATACATGAAATTAATTACGGAGAACCTATATTTCTGAAAGTGTCAGGATAAGAAATGTCTGACAAAACTGTCAAAACCCACTAGATTAAAATTTCAAACTATTGCATGACATCAAAAATAGCACAAAGATTTACAGGCAGTTATGGAGAAATCAGATAATAGCATAGTCTGTATTTTTGTGCTGATTAATTCAAAACAGCACTGTATAATTTATAGGCAATTCTAGTGAGTGATTATTACTCTCAGGTTAGAGTTTGTACAAAAGTGCCCAGCCATTGAATTGATTATATTGATTAAATTTAGCAGTCTGTTGTCTCCCTGAGTGTGAAATGACAAGTTTGGACCACTGTGTTACAACGATGTACCTCTATATAGAGAGAACAGAAGTAGAAAGAAATTATTATTTTTTCCACTACAATCTTTCCTCATGACAAAAGCCTAGACTACCCGCAATGTAAATTCTTAACATCTTTTCATTATTTACCTCTCAGGTAAACAAGAACAAGAAGTGGCGCGAGTTGTCCAGCACCCTGAACATGGGCACATCCAGCAGCTCCGCCAGCTCACTGAAGAAGCAGTACATCCAGTATCTGTTCGCCTATGAGTGTAAGATGGAGAGGGGGGAGGAGCCGCCAGCAGACAGCAGCAGCAGCAGCAGCAGCATGGCTGGAGGGGACAACAGGAAGCAGGTCAAGATCCAGCCACCCTCACCTGGTAAGGCCGGATTATGTTACTGGTTCACTGGATGATCTGCAGTCTGCAGCCAAACAACAGGAGTTAGTAGTACAGGTATTAGTAGTAACACCTGTATAAACTACAGGTGTCAGAATTGTAATAATGGCGGTGATCTGTAATCATGATTCATTCAATAACATTATAAATTATATTAATGACAGTGTAAATTTCTTCTCCAGTGTAGATTTCTGTAAAGAGTCAGCTCATTTAACCTGCGCATTCAGTTATTTTTGGTTTAGTGCCTAAGTAGCTATCAAGTTAATTTAGTAAAGCAACAGAGGTAAATGCTGTTAGTGCGAGCTACAGTGTGTGACGTTAGCTACGCAGGTGATAGTCAAACGGGCTAATGTCAGCTAACAAGGACAAATTATTGAATTATTTATCATGACAGTGCCAATAAAAGGCCTCCACAGTTTAAATAAGATGAGTCATCATCATCATCATCCTCATCATCATCATCATCATCATCATCATCATCATCATCATCATTATCATCAAGTTTCTTGAACATGGGTAGAGCCTAGTGGGTCCATGGGGAGCTCCTCAAGGTCTTTTTAATCCAATAACTTGGAATCTAATAATGCCACACACAGTATAGTCTTTAAAGGACCATACCAGTAATATATGCATGTTACGTTACTAACAACCAGTTTTCAAACATAAAACCATATTTTAGTTTTCCTATTATTGTGTTACTGTTATTTTAAAATAAAATGTTCAGGAGATACACCTACCTTAAACTACAATGTTTCACCTTGTAACACTTATGACTGTAGAAAGCACAGGAATTTTAATTTCTCATTAAAAGCCGTCTTCTGCTCTGAACTATATTTCCTGGCGGAGACATGCATTGTCTTCTGTGCAGCTCCTTGTTGGATTGGTTAAATAAAGTCACTTCGACAAAAAAACCTAATAGACATGTTGTTTTGCTGTGATGGATTCCGTATCTCAAGCATGTTTCAGATCTCCGCAAGTTCATTTTAATAGCGTACTTGAGCAAACTGAAACCAATGGCAGTCTGGAACATAGGAAAAACAACTGTAATATTTCCAGCTCCAGTAGTATATTTTGGGAAATGTTTGTCAGTAATGTCACGTGTGTGTGGGTTGTATATATTGGGTTCAAACTGCAAAACCACCAGTGTGGTCCTTTTTAGAAAAGCATCAGTTCTAAGTTTAAATCAAAGCTCTAGTAGTTAAAAGCTTTTAATAGCATCAGAAATGATATTTTACACTATCATATCCAGCATATACGCATTATGAATCTACAGTAAGTCAAGTGGTTTAATCAAGCTATGATACCACTTGTACCTCAAACCACAGACCTAATCTAATCCTTTATTTGATTAGAGTTCTGTAGGGGTTAAGTACTATTATTTTGGTGCAACACCATGTCACTGAAAGGTATTTTTTGTTTGTGTGTATCACTTCACACCATGTGTCTCCAAGCATAATTATGACTTGAGGATGAGGAGAGGAGAGAGAGAAGGAGTGGGAGCAGCGTAGAGCGGTAAGGTCACATCTCTAATTTGCAGCGGAGATGAGAAAAGTGACCCCGACTTTTAAATAGAACATCAGAGCACTTCACCTGCCCGAGACACTGCAGATTGCTTTTCCTGGTAGGAAAAAGAGAGCATCCACCTTCATTTACACACACACACACACACACACACACAGACATACAGTACACTGATAAATATGCATACAAATACGCACATATGAATTAATGTGTTCTCCCTCATTCATAACACTTTATCATGCAGAATTTAGCTCCTTCTCATCTATTCAGGGGATCTAACCTTCTTACTTTCACAGAATCTTATTTTGACAACCTGGGCTGATGGGACTATGTTATATAATTAACGTGCATAAAATGCATGTGAAATATGAAAAAAGTCAATTAAAGCATTTCAGCAATAAAATATAAACTGGGTCAATATCCTCTGTGCATATTTTCTGTAACATATTAATATCTTTATTTGTAAATAACTGAACCCCTATAGCTCATGATATATATATGTCATGTAATATATCCATATTACAACTATATTTATAGTAAGTCACTGCTAATTATTAAAGCAGAAATAACCGCTGAACCACTGTTTGATAACTTGTGGTCAAGTTATCATAATTAAAAATATAAACCCGTATACATAAATATTACTGATGTGAACAACCTTCAACAGCATCAGAAGATAACATTAATAACTCAGGTTTCATCCTCTGTTCTAAGAGGTTGTAAGAAAGCTTTTACTTTAAAAACACAACATGCTATAATAGTATGTATAGTATAATTTTAAGGCTGCGTATGAAGTAGTGACAAAAAACTGTCATTTTAATTAGTTTAAATATTGATGCGGTTAACTTTAGCCTATAATCTGATATCTAAACCTTTGGGTGATTCAGGTTATTCTCTTCTCAGCTTGGATAAAAGATGCTAGACATTAGAAACACAAAATAAAAATTCCTATAAATTTCCTTTTCATACCTTTGTTTTAATCTACCATCTATTCTTGCCTGCTGCTAAATGTAAACTGCCCTACCGACACCATGCCAGCCTATATATAGACTGACAACCCATTGATGTCACCGAGGGAGATAGTCCAGCTGCTGGTGGGGGTGGAGGTGGTGTGTGTGTGTGTGATGGTGGGGTGGGGCGTGGGGAGTGATTAATGAGGGCTGGAATGTAGAACATAAACAAACTTGACCTCGCCGTCACCTTTCATTCACAAAATTGGCTCGGCTGACTGACTTTTTCCCCCGCCCCCCTCCTCAACCATTACCAGCGCTCTGGATTATGTCACCCACTGACACACACACACACGCACTTGCACACACAGTCACTCATGCACACACATCAAACGTCACCCCCATGCCTCTTGCGCACACTTCTTTCCTCATTGCATCTTCTTTCATTCTTCCCTCACTGTANACCCCCATGCCTCTTGCGCACACTTCTTTCCTCATTGCATCTTCTTTCATTCTTCCCTCACTGTAAATGTGGAGCAGGGGGTACTTGAGTTCATTCTCTACTCCTTCCTCACACACCCCACTCCACCCCACCCCACTCCAGCCCCGGCTCCCTGCTGGTGTAGTGTATCTGNCTCACACACCCCACTCCACCCCACCCCACTCCAGCCCCGGCTCCCTGCTGGTGTAGTGTATCTGCCTGTCTACCCACCAGCATCTGAAGAATGGTCAACTCTTAACCTTGGCTGACCTTACTATTGTTTCGTCTGGACCACATGTGTGTGCATGTGTGCACGTGTGTGCATGTATATCTGAAGAGGGATATCCCACAAAGTGAAGAATGGCTAATGCTCAATGCCCCTTTCTTTGCCCCCTCTCTTTCACATTCCCTCACTTCCATCTCTGCTTATCCTCTCCCATCATCCACTGGGAGAACTATCTCTTTCCCTCTCTCTCTGTGTCTCCTATGATGCAGAGGCAGGGTATCATTGAATAATTCAAAATTATCATGAATTTTTAAAGCTTAAGTCTTTCTTTTTTTTTTTTTTTTTNTTTTTTTTTTTTTTTTTTCCAGTGAAAACGTGCGGTGCAGGAAAAGGCCACAGAGGCTGTTTGACAGAAAGGCTTTTTACTCTAAACGCTCATTAGGATGCTCTCACATTCTCTCTTTCTCATCTTTTAGCTGGAACTGTCCACATATTTTTTTTTTTTTTTTTTTTTTAATAAAACCTGTTTCTGAGAGAGATCTACCTTGGTTTTTATCTGGGTGGGGTTTGTGTGTGTGTGTGTTTGTGTGTGTGGTGGGCTCAACACTGCTGTGGTCCTTTAATTTCCTATTCGTCTGAACTGAAAAATTCACAGAAATATGGTGTCATAACAAGAGAGCATACTTACCCTATTTTAACCCAGTTTAGAGTCTCTGTGGAAATCGATGTGCTTTGGTAGGAGGTCGCAAGCTTTGTCAGGTTCTACACAATTTGGTTTTGCCCCAGGACTTTAAAGGATAATACCGGTGAGTTTGCGTGTTTAAGCCCAATAAATACTACACACATAAATGTTTCATTGCTGACAACTCAATTTCCTAAACATAAAACTATATTTTAGTTTTTCTGTTATTTTGTCAAGGCTCCTAGTCTTTCCAAATCAAATGTCAGGTGATATACCCACCTTAAAAGTCAATGTTTCGCCTGCTAACAAGTATGACCGAATGTAGCAGGGACTTTAATAGACATTTTGTTTGCAGTGATGGATTACTTATTTTTACATTTCAAGTTTCTACAAGTTGATTTCAATAGCATACTGGAATGAACTGAAACTAATGGCGGTCTGGAACGTAGGAAAAACTATTTCAGTATTTATCGCTCCAGTATGCTTTGGGAAATGGTTGTCAGTCACATAACATGTATGAGAGTTGTATATATTGGGCTCAAAAACCACCAGTAAGGTCCTTTAATGGTAGAAACAGACTCAAATACACGCTATCTTTGCTTTACATGTGTGCCTCCCTCCCACCCACCCCTNCCCCCCATCAAGTTCATGGCACACCTACAAAAAAAAAGTCTGTTAAGCCATCTTCAAAGGGCTTCCAAATAAAGAGCTGTTCCTCGAAACGCCTGAGTGGGTAGCTCCTTGGAGAAATCATTTTCTTCTCTCCTCTGTGTCCTCTCTTACTGCCTTCTTCCTCTTCTCCTCTTCCTCAGCTGGCCTCTCTTTAACAGTCCCTCTGTTCCCATCTTCTCTGCCCTCATGTAGGCCAGCCATTTGCCTGAGCTCAGTTCTCATGTAGGGTATCGCCATGAATTATTTGGCCTTAAGTCCAAAGTTATCTCCCTAATACAGCACCTTGCTTCAGTGAAAGCCCACTATGGCCCCCAAACTAAAACCAGCTTCGAGATCATATCTGAAGACATGGGGGAGCCCTGCGGTGTGAATGTATTTCAGTTTTAACAGGGAATTTTGTGAATCCAGGTCTCACTTTATCCGTAATCGGGCTTCTTTTATCTCTGTCTCTCCGTCTTCCAGCTAATTCAGGCGGCTCCCTGCAAGGCCCGCAGACACCCCAGTCCTCCGGCAGCAGCTCTACAGCAGAAGCAGCAGGGGACCTAAAACCTCCAACCCCCACCACAACCCCTCTGGGACAGGTCACACCACTGCCCCCCAACAGGTACCACAGTCACGCTTCTTTACTGCCACTACTACTAATGGTGACAGTACTACTGGTCATGATCCTTTTCCTTCTTGAATTTTAGAAATGACAAAATAAAAACTATTTTTTCCAAAACAGACATTTTTGGAATAGAACTCCATTACACAAACATAACGTACATCTACATTTTGAGTCTATCCCATCCATCCTCTCTTTAAATCCTCCATCTCTCCTCCTCCCTCCCCTCCACTCCTCATCTAGGAGCAGCGTGAGTGTACAGGACCCTTTCTCGGACGTGAGTGACCCCGCCTTCCAGAAGCGCGGTACTTCCCTGCCCCCCTCAGCTCCTTACCAGCAGGGCCTCAGCATGCCCGACATGATGATGAGGATGCAGTATGATGCCAAGGACCCCTTTGCAGGGATGAGGAAGAGTGAGTGGGCACACGCTGTGATAGACTTTCACCCAAACACCAAGTCCTGCATCTGTTTCCCCAACTTCAACATGGTTGCAGAACATTTTGAAAGAATTATGGGGATAATGTGAATAAACTGCTTGTCTTTGGATGCTTACAATCTTGCAGCATGGGAAGAAATCACACACAATTATATCAGGCCACTTTGTATTGTCCATATCATTTACAGGTGACCAAAATATATGGTATATCCATACGCATACAATTTACCACATCTCTTTTTAACAAGTTTCATTCATACATAAGGGGAAATGTTGCCACTTTTTTATTTCGACTAACAAAGCATTCTGTATCACATTATTCATCTCTCAGTATAAACTCGTGTCCCCACTACCACATGATTGTGCATAAACTTGTACACAGCTTTTAAATACAGAGATCTGAATCAGAAACATCTTAGAATTTTAGCATATGCTTACTTTGTCAACATAACCCATATTTTCTATTATTCTTTGTTCTCTGTTTGGTTTCATTTATTATATACTAGCCGTGTCTTCTCACATCAAGACAGATGTGTGTGTTCTATTACTGCAACTACGAAAACGATTTGAATGCTATTTATTTTTAGACCACACAAGCCTTTATCAAAAACACCAGCTCCTCTGATGTTCTTGTAGCGTAGCCTCCGTCTCATCCTAACTTTCATCCTTTCTCATTTTCGACCCTTTCATCCTTTCCACCATGCTGAGAAGCAACTGTTTTGGCCAACTCATGTGGTTTAGTTTTTGAGAGCAAACAGTTGTTGTAGAAAGGATGGTGGCTTCTCTGAAGGCTGAGGAGAATGGAGTCTGAATGAATAATTTGGTGGATCTCAGCTGCATAACAACAGTGGACAGCCTCAGAACAATAGGCTTAATCATGAGAAGTGGGGAATATTTATAGAGGAATGGTGCCACCTGGTGGCTAGCACAATCCATGGCTCAGAGAATAAAAAGCCATGTTGCTTTTTTTACACTGTTCGTCTTCAATTTATATTCTTAGTTTTTTGCCATTATATTCTTCAAGCATTTGTCTTGTTTGCTTCCTTCTCTACAGTAGCAGGAGCTGACACCTATATGCCAGGCCAAATGTCCGGTGGTGGTATGCAGGACATGTATGGTCGGCCTCCATCAACCTTGGGCATGGCCCAACGGTCCCAGTACCCATATGGGCCAGGCTACGAGAGGAGGTTAGCACAAGCCTAACACTAGACCTATTGTAGTACTATTAATGAATCTACGTACCTACCAGTACACTGAATAATTACTTGCAGTATATATGCTTTATAAGAATATATTTTTTATAATATAAATTATGCTAGCAGCGTGTTGTCAGTGAGAACTTACACATCAGATCTGAAATATCTGTGTGGTGGGATACATGCATTAAGATTTGCATCTTGTTTGACCCCTCAGACCAGACCATGTGATGGGGATAGAGGGGAGCATGGGTCCCCCTGGGAGTCAGAACAACATGGGACCATCTAATAGTGATGGCAGCATCTACTCCCCCAGCAGATACCCTCCCCAGCAGAGGTCAGCACCTGTGTGTGTTTGTGTGTCTGCGTCTATATGTACAAGTTACACTCCTGTAGAAAGTCAGAGTCCAATGTAAATTATATGTCTTGAAGCTTTGCCATTGAATCTTGACATTTCTCTTCATCAGTGATTGATATGTTCCTTCTCACTTCTGCTGTAGACATGAGGGTTTTGGCCAGCAGTATCCCAGCATGCCATACGGAATGCATCCATCTGGGATGTACCCACAGCAACAGGTGAGAGACAGTTCATCTGTATGCAATGATTACTGTTTATCTGTAACTGTACGATTTAAATACATATAGATGTTAAATAATATTCATTCCCTTTTGAATTTCTATATTGAAGAAATGGTGCAAGATTTTGTTTTAACAAGAAAGGTATAAAGTGTTATATCAAAACAGTTCTGTTCAGTTAAATTCAGTTTAAAACTTGATTTGTACATTTGCAGGCAAATGTAAAGCTTTGTCTTCATCTCGCATTGACATGGATCACCAGCCCTCATCCTCTTCAACCTGTCACAGATACTCTACATATATGCTCATAAAAACATATAAATATACAATTAAAAAACATAGGGGCACAGATTAGCTACACAATAACAGATTAATGGGTCAATACTGCAGCATTGTGGAGTTGGTTTACTGCAGTTGGTATAAAAGAACTCTTGAAAACATGAGTTGTGTGTGTGTGTGTGTGGGGGGNGGGGGGGGGGGGGTACTTTAGACCCTTATTAGCTCTTCTTTTCATTTATATACATGCCACTAAAGCTAACAAAGTATTAAACTGAATATAGCAAATGTTACTGTAAATAATTTTCACTAACTTTGCACATCTTCGCTTTCAGCAGGGCTACAAACGTCCCATGGAGGGCATGTACGGCCCCCCAAGCAAGAGACACGACAGCGATGTGTACGCCATGCAGTACACCAACCAGCAGCCTGACATGTATAATCACTATGGCGGCGGGTACTCTGGCCCTGAACGCAGACAGTTCCCCTACCCCTATACCCGAGACCGCATGGCCCCGNGGCGGGTACTCTGGCCCTGAACGCAGACAGTTCCCCTACCCCTATACCCGAGACCGCATGGCCCCGTCAGGGCAGACTCAGCACAGCATGATGGGTGGGGGGCCCACTCCCAACCATGCTACTGATGGCTCCAATATGTGGCCATCCAGGACAGACCTAGGTTATCCCTACCCCAACCGACAGGGGCCGCCATCACAAATGCCACCTTATGGCTCAATGGGTAGAGATGACATGGATGGCAGGCCCGGGCAGGATCAGTGGCACCGTCAGTCTCCCTACATGTCGTCATCAGGGGGCATGCCTCCCATGTCACGCCAGCCTCCATCAGCCTACTCCAACTCTCCATCCATGGCTAACCACCTCCCCAGAGCACCCAGCCCAGGAGCCTTCCAGCGTTCCATGGAGTCTCGAATGTCACCCAGTAAAGCACCGTTCATGTCACCAATGAAGATGCCCAAGCCTGGGATGGCCATGCTGGGCTCACAGGGTACTGGGCCGCTGGGCCATTTCCCCCCTAACCTGAGGAGGGACCTCAACTACCCACCAGGATCAGTGGAGGCTACCATACCAATTCTCAAGCCTCGGCGCAAGCTCATCTCCAAGGACACTGGTGAGATGGAGCATTTTTTTGGAGTGCTATTACTTATCAATATTTTGAATAAGGCGATATGTACAATAAATGATGGCTAGTATTTTGGTGGATTATACGTCTAGCCTCTTTTATAGATACACTGCAGTCATTTATACTGTAGGTCCTGTTTTATTTTAGATGCATATCTAACTTCGAGTTTCTATTCTGTTCTGTGGTTCTTTTATCATGTGGACTATGTCTGATCACCAGTTTTGTTCTCCTCTGGCTTCAAAAATCTGTATGTTTTGATTACAGGAACGCCTGAGGCCTGGCGCGTGATGATGTCTCTGAAGTCTGGCCTGCTGGCAGAGAGCACGTGGGCTCTAGACACCATCAACATCCTGCTGTATGATGACAGCACCGTGGCCTCCTTTAACCTCTGCCAGGTAAAACCATTTCCATTTCCTACATCTCACTGATGACCACCAGGGCAGTCAATACAACATTGGAAGGATCTGAAAAATTCATAAGGGGCTGAATATTAGAACAATTGATTTACTGTTCTAACTTTTTAGTCTAGTCTAAAAGTCTGCAACATATTACAAGTGTTGAAAGAAAATGATTAAATTGAATGCCTCATGATATCAGAAAACAACAAATCTCAGATTTCCTGTAAAGCAACTGAGACTACGTCACAACACATGATGACTGCCTACAGCTTAAATTGTTAACAGTGATGATATTGTATGTTTATCTGACTAGCTGCCTGGCTTCCTGGAGCTGATTGTGGAATACTTCCGCCGTTGTCTGATTGAGATCTTCGGTATCCTGGAAGAATATGAAGTGGGGACTTTGGCTCACAAAAGCTTTGTGGACCCAGATTTTAGCCAAAAAGAGGAATCCATCCCTGACCTGGAAACAGACTGCAGCATCCAACCAGAACCTGAGTCAACTGCTGCGGCAGAGCTGCCACAGGAGCAACCGGAAGCCGACACGGAGGAAACTCCACCTGTCACTGCAGAGCCAGTGTCAGCAGAGGTGAAAGAAGAGAAAGAGGAGTCTGAGGTGAGCATGAAGATGGAGGATGAGGATGAAGAAGAAAGACAGAAAGATGGAGATAGAGAAGGAAGTGAAAAGGAAGCAGAGAGTAAAGTGGAGTCTGTCGATCAGCCTGTTGCGGAACTAGAACCTAGACCTAAACAAGCCAGCAAGCATGATAAACTCCCCATCAAGATTGTCCACAAAGAGGACCTATTTGAAGACATGACAGGGCATCTGGGTTATGTCACTGAATTTACCAGTGGGTTGTTACACTGGCAGGCTGGAGGAGGGGACTCCACTGCCCACATCCAAACACACTTTGAACCCCAGAGTGAACCACGTGCCATGGCAGATGAAAAACTGAGAAAAGAAAGCAAGCAAGAGAGCAAGATGAATGAAGGAAAGAACCGAACAGGAGAACTTATCACTGCTACCATTGATGATGTTCTGTGTGCCAGGGTTGATGCCCTTTCATACGCCCACCCTGCACGCTCATTGCCATCATACCCCTTCAGGGTGCATGCAGATGGGGAGCAGGACCACATCACCTTGCTGGAGGATGAGCCCCGCTGCCTGGATGAGGCTCCGCTCTCCACAACATCTCCGTGGCAGGATTCACTGACCAAGCGGTGTCTCTGTGTCTCCAACATTGTCCGGAGCCTCTCCTTTATCCCAGGAAATGACCTGGATATGTCACGTCACCCCGCTTTGGTTCTCCTTTTGGGCAAGCTCCTCCTGCTGCACCACCAGCACCCAGAGAGAAACAGATCGCCCCCTTGCTTCCAGAGAGATGAGCAGCACGAGCAAGGGTTGTCGTGTAGTAAAGAGGAATGGTGGTGGGAGTGTCTGAGTCTGCTGAGGGAAAACGCCATGGTTACTCTCGCCAACATTTCTGGCCAGCTGGATCTCTCTGCCTATCCAGACACTATCTGCCTCCCCATTCTGGATGGCCTTCTCCACTGGATGGTGTGCCCGTCCGCCGAAGCCCAGGACCCCTTCCCATCAGCAGCACCCCACTCCCAGCTTTCCCCTCAGAGGCTGGTGCTTGAGTGCCTGTGCAAGCTGAGCATCCAGGATGGCAACGTTGACCTTCTGTTAGCAACGCCGCCCTTCAGCCGACAAGAGAAACTCTTCACTGTCTTGGTCCGCTATGTGGGCCAGAGGAAGATCCAGGTGTACAGGGAAATGGCAGTGGCTGTCCTCTCTCACCTTGCACAAGGAGACTCCACAGCAGCACGTGCCATTGCCATACAAAAGGGAAGTGTGGGTAATTTGGTAGGCTTCCTGGAGGATGGTGTTAGCATGGCACAGTACCAGCAGAATCCTCATAGCTTGCTGCACATGGGACATCCACCTATGGACCCACCTAGCATCAACATGATGTGCAGGGCAGCTAAAGGCCTGTTGGCTATGGCTAAACTTGAGGAGAATAAGACAGAGTTTGTGCTATACGAAAGCAGATTACTAGACATCTCCATTTCCTCAGTGCTCAACTCGGGAGTGGTGGCCATTATTTGCCAAATTCTCTTTTACTTGGGGAAGTTATGACAGGAAGGGAGGTTGGACTCGCTTAGAAGAGACTGAGGTGGACAAGTAATTTCTGTGGTTTTCTACTTTTTATTTAAACAAAATAAAAGACATCATTTGTTTGTTTGTTTGTTTTTTAAATGAAATATCCACATAAGCAAAATATCTCTATATATGTACAGCTTCTGGGCCCTGTTAAAAAAAGTGGGTTTGAGATTTGAAAGCTCATTTTAATACAAATATTTAATACCTGCTGTTGTTGGATTGCTATTTGATATTTTATTTGGCTTTTGTTTTTTGTTTGTTTACTTTTTCAGCCAAAGCTGCCACCAGATTTTGGTGCAGATTCACGTGGTTCCTTTGAGTTGTACAAGATGTTTTTCAGTTTTATAAATGTTAATATACTCATCAATGTTTTGTTAATGGAGAGTATTTATTTAAATTGTGACATTGTACAGTAGTTTGAACTTTTTGCCAACAATTGTGGGGGGACGAAGGGGGAACACTGACTTTTTAAAGTGAAATGTATATGTCTCCATCGCTGGAAGATAAATTGTGCAATATAGGACTATAGCAAGTTGTCCCTTTGAGAACAACTAGAAGATGTAAATCATTTAAGACACCTGCAGTGTGTGCTTTTGGCCATGGGGAGGCAGCATTGCACCAGCCAATCAACATAAGAGAAGAACATCTGTCAAAAATAAGTGTCTAATTTATCAATCATAGCCTCAATGACTTTCACAGATAAATTTTGTGTTTCTAAGCACTTGTGTTATGTCTGTATTTTTCATCACCTGTGTATATAGATTGTTGTACATTTGAGGCATATGATTCTTTCAGTCTCAAAATCAAGCATAGCAAGAGATGGGACTTTTGGACCATTATAACAAAGGCTTTTATTGTTGGTAAAATTTGTTATTGTTATACATATTTTGTTAATGGGGTCAAATATTTGAAAATGGCAGATGTACCTGATGTTTCAATGTAAAAATTCCTGTATGCATTGTATTATAGCTGAGAAAACAATCGCTTTGGTAATCAAATGTGGAAGTGCCAGGGTGAGAGGATAACTAGGCGAGATTACATAAGAAAACTGAACATATTTCTGTTCATTAATGTCCTCCATTCATGTCAAAGGGCATATTTTTAAATCAAGGTAATGCTCTAAAAGAAAACTCTGAAAAGAACCTTCAAAATGTTCTGAAAGCTCATTGTAAAATTTGCCTTTTTTTTCCAAATGACTCCATTTCTCTCTTTTATTCAGTATATACATTTATACTCTGTGCCGCACATGTCACCAATAAATGTATGATGAACACTGTTAAGCACTGGGGACGTTGCATTATGTCCAGACAATCTTAGGCCAATAAAACAAACATCAACTATTATTTGGGCTGGTTTGCTTTTGATTTCATAAAGATTAACTTGATCACAAATGACTCCTTCAGCCTTACTATGAAATGCTACAATGACCAAAATGCCTAACCTGAAGAGGCAGGGAACACATGATAAGATGATCTGTTTGATTGTAAAGCATTTGCTTAACATCAAATATTTCAGCTTGAGAACAAAGGCTGTTGAATTGTATGGAAATAAATTATGCACAAATAAAATTAATTTTATTAAGATTTTTTTTTTTTTAAATATAATAGCCCAACTCTTCTTGTGTGCAAACTATGTAGGTTATGTTGTACATGGGTGTCAGTAACTTTTCACACATTCAATACAGAGCCCTCTACAAATATTGGCAACCTCGGTAAATAAAAGCAAAATAGGCTTTGAAAAAAAATGTCTTTATGTTTATCCTCTAGAGCTTTCATTCAAGATATTAACAAAAATATTACCTTTAATTAAATTAAATTAATTAAAAGGAAAAAGAAAATCTTACCATGAAATAAATATTTTTTCTCAATGGGCCTGGAAGAGGATGTGTGTGTGTGTATATTGACCAGTGATGTGTGTGTATATTGCACAGTGAGGAGGATGGTTTGAGTGGTCAAAGAAGCTCCAAGCATCACAGCTGGAGAATTGCAGACATTAGTTGGTTTTTGGGGTCAAAGTCTCCAAAACGTGACAAGATGCCACCAGACCGATTTAAAAAAAGTATTTGTTTCATGATAAGAATGTATTTATCCTTTCAATTATTTTACGTTATTTTAAGGCTATATTTTTGTTAATATTTTAAATGAAAGATCGAGAGGATAAACAATAAAAGCATTTGTTGAGGGCACTGTATAGAAAATTGGTACATGAGGTTCACAAAAATTGAGAACAATTGACAAAGTATGACAGTCTCTTAATCCAATAATGATGTTTTCCATCTATAAATTTTAATTTTGGATTTGATCTCTTCTCAAGTCATCAACTTTATTTCATTCCACAATATGCGCAGAATGTAGAGAGGAATGAACTCTCAGTTCTGCTGAATGATGGTGCAACATATACAGCAACACTACTTCCTACTATTCTAATGTTTCTATTGCTACTATTACTACTACTACTGCTACCACTACCACCACCACTACTTCATTTATACTTAATTTAGACAGTGGAATACTGATGAGATACTTTATGAGAGCAAATGTTCACTATAGAATGTGTAATAAAAGTGATAAATATGCAGGAGGTATCTGATTTACAATATACACAGTAAGTACAAATGTAGTGAACAATACATAATTTACACAATAGACACAGTAGACATAGCATGTACAGTTTGGAATAGAAAAATGCAGATATTAAAAGAAAGGAATTTTTTTTATCTCTTATGACGTGCAGCACATTTAGAGGCCAGCTGTGTTATTTCACATAATAACCACATGAACATATTAATTAGTGTGAATCACTGTTGATGATAGTGCTGCATTACACTAATGTGAGATGAAATGAGGAGATGCGATGCTATCTAAATCAAACTGAGTAGCATGATGATTAACATTTTGATAATTCCTTCAATTCATTGTTATTATTCTTGAGCCTTTAATGAAAAGATCAGATGGTCTGATGTTCTTACTGACTGTAATGTGTGACGGCTTCAAATCACACAAGCAAGTTGAATAAAAATATGAGGAGGAAGATTTAGTTATCATCTGATTAAAGACTATTTACATTTTTTTCAAATCATTGTTGATGGAGCTGTAAAGTTTTATAACATTGCTGGCAACATAACTCAGAATATTTAAATCATAACAGTGCTCATTTTGGTTTTAGAATCCAGCTCCAATTTTGTAAAAGATAACCTGTATGAAAATGAGACTGGCTTTTCCCAAACATACCAGGAGCCATTCTGTTATCCAAAGGGTTGAGCACTATGATTCACCTAAAAATATGATATTATGACACTTGTATGCATGTGTATCTTATGTGAAATGTAGCTACACTGTTAGACAATGTATGTAATAATACGTAAGAAGAATGTTAAAAAATTAATTGGCTATTTGTCATATGATACTGCTATCATGTTGTGGTCTGAGCCTACAGAAAACTGCAATAATTTCTTTCTTTTTTTTTTTTTTTTGTAATCATGGGACCCCAACCTAGATTTACTACAGACAACTGATCAAAGAACATCATTATCTCAATAGCCTCATTAAAAAAAATGTACGTCACTAAAATGTTTTTTAATCACTATTGTCAGGAAGTAAAATGACTGCAATACTCCCTCTTAAGGCACTTGTTTTCTAATAGTAGGGAATAAACATTCAAAGCCCAGGAGATGAAATCCAGATTTCTACAGGCGGAAGCAGGCAGAATAAAATATTTCAGCAAGTGCAATCTCTGCACTCGGCACTATCCCCTTGTTCAATAAAATCAAGAGGATATGGACGCTTATCATTGCACCCAAGAGTAGCATTAACAGGAGAGATTCTACCTCCCTCTTATCCTGGAACACTTGGTTGCTGAATCTAAAGTCTCATGTTACAGAAGATGCTCTTCACAACTAATACAGAAAAACTTTTTTAGTTATATTTGTTATTGTTACAATATGAAAAAGGCAGTTTTCATTCTCCTTTTACACTATATGGTGAAATTCTCATACTTTTTCAGTGGTTGGTTAACTACTGTCCAAGGATGAAGAAGTAGTACTAGTGGTAATAGTGGGAGTATTAGTAGTAATACACTTTAAACAAGCCACATGAGCACATGTGGCTGATATATACATATATAGATAGATAGATAGATAGATAGATAGATAGATAGATAGATAGATAGATAGATAGAGATGTAAAATTTCCAGTCACTCTCCATCTTCCTGCTGTCTAATCCTGCTCATTGAGCTCTCTCATTCCTTTTATTTTTTTATTTATATAAAATCATGCTTATGCTCTGGGAATTGATGCTTCCACCTTTAGATTGAATTTGACATCTCTTCCTTTGCCAGGGGAAAGTTGGGCAACAGGTTTTATCACAGGCTGGATTTAAAAGACAGTTAGTCTTTTTGTGTGTTGCCTGCCTGCATATTGGAAGAAGGAGACAAAGTAATCATTCGTATTCTTCCTACTTAAATCCTAACGGGACCTGGAAAACTAATTGCACCACTCCTGAAACACTCCAGTTAACAGCTTGATTTCCAATTGAAGTATGTCGTATTGGCTTTGATTTCAATCTGACTCAGAGATAGAAAGATATGACTTATGTAACCTTTGAACACAATTCACATAAGTCAAGGCAACCCTACTGTCTGATGTTACATGTATGCACCTGTATATTATTAGCATGCATATCTGAGAATCTTCAACTTGTCATCAGACTTCGTATGGACAGTGGGTTTGTGCAATTTTTAGTGATGGAGGATACGTTTCACGTAGGCAGCCAACCACAGGAGAAAACCTCCCACACTCCTATGCCTCTGAGAAGCTGAGTCATCGAGCTCTGATGTGGTGGCTGAGAGGAAGTGGGGCCTGTCATTGGCTGCTGATGGCCAAGGTACTATACCCTCCCACCACTAATGCAGGTAAATGCTGTGCTGCTTACAGCAAAGCAGTTCTTTGACCTTTCCAGGATGTGTTAATGTGTGTGTGGTGATACTGATGTGAGCTCTATTTTGGTGTGTTTTCTAAATCAGGGGCTGCATCCCACAGTTATGGCAGAATAGCATACAGTACATCTGCCTTTTCATAAGGCTTTGATATCTCAATTTTCTTAATTCTGTTGAGCATTCTAAACAAAACAATATTGACTGTGAGGCCTTGGCAGGATGTGATTCAGTCCCTTGTTTTTCTTGGATTCAGCCTCAAAGGCTGTATCATGTCCACCCATTTCCCAACACAAACACAGCTTCAGCCATATGTCATCGTGCTGCTTAACCAGGACCACAGTAAAGGAATTAGTCTGGACAGCTTACAGATCATTAGAAACCACTGAAAACATCCAAAACACTCCAAGATTAAGTGTAATGTGTGCCAGTTGAAAGCTTGACTTGCTTGACATGTGGAAGTCTTTCATAAACTTCTCAGTCTTTTTGCAGATGTGTGCCTCAAACTTTGGCCTGATTTTCAGGACTGCTTCTTTTGAAATATTAATGTTGTCTACATGTACATGGGCTGTAGCACATATAGAGGGAGTATTTCTTCATCTCTGCATAACAAATTCTGAACAAATAATTCCCCTCATAGGAAATATATCCAGGCTTGTGGTTCTTTCCAGAGAAAATTGGATAATTGCGTGGCTGTGGAAGTGAATGAGCTAAACCGCTTAGGTGACTTCATGCTGTAGATGAGGATCTGAGGAGGTGTGTGTGAAATAGAGTGCATGTGTGTATGCGTGAGTGTGGAGGTGTTAAGAGCAGCACAGATAACTGAGGAACCGTAGGCTGATGATGCCATTATTTCTACTAATGCAAACTGAACAGGAAATTACATCATCATAGGAGTGGACTTAGCATGAAGGTGGAGCGTTCCGGCCACATTATGTGGTAATATCATTGAACAGTCATTGTATGACTGTTTTCAGTAGGAACAACTGAATGTGACTAACAGTGCCCCTATTTTGTCTATTGTTATTTAATCTATTCTACAACAACATTACTGAAATACTTATAGTATTCTCCTGTTCTCTTTGGGCTAACAAACTGAACCCTACTGGAAAATATTTTTGTGGGGGAGAAGGGGGCAACAAGGAGCATCATTATTATAAATCTCTCAGGAGTGAAAAAAAAAGAAGTTAAAATATAATTTTTTCTCAGAGAACATTTTGGGGCGTCAAAGTTTGAGGTCTTGTGTTCTAAGAACTGAGACCTAATCAGAGACCAGAGTTTGGCTGGGTAAAATTATATTCAGTCTATACCATTATACATACATACTGTACTATAATACATGCTACTGCCACAAATCTTGGGTCTTGTGTTGATATGCCTTATGCCTCAGTGGATCCTAGTGGATTCCTATCAGCTCTGATCATGTGGTACATCACAATGACTGCAGCAGAAAATGTGCTTTTTAAGGTAAGACTGAGAGTGCCGAAGGACATGTATTCATATTTTTTCGATACTGCTGCTCATTAATTGGCAGCACATAATGCTTTTGCCAATGCTGGTATTCTCTGTCTGTTTGGGTTGACCACATTTTAGATCTAATTATGCTTGGGTCTATTTTGATTCGGTTCTATTGGGTAGCTCTTTGTTGAAAACTAATTTACCGGTATCCTCATCAGGCTTGGATAGATTTCCCACCAGTCTGTTTCTGATGTTTTTGGACCCGTGAAGACCTGTAGCCCAGCTTCAATGAACCCTGAATTGTGTCACTATATCTACAGTAGATGATGCAAAAATGATCTAAAGTTTTGGAACGGCCAAATCAGAGTCCAGAGCTTAAAGGACAACACCGTCAAATTGGCATGTTTGAGCTCAATATATACAGTATAACTTCCATACATGTTACATTACTGACAACCATTTTCCACAATATACTACTGGAGCAGTAACTTTTAGAATTTTTTCCTACCTTCCAGACTTCCATTTGTTTCAGTTCATTCCAGTATGCTACAAAATCAATTTGCAGAGACTTGAAATGTGCTTGCGATATGTAATCCAGCAAACACTATATCTGTTAAGTTTTTTTTTTTTTTTTTTTTTGTCAAAATAACTTTATTTAACCAATCTAACACAGAGATGCACAGAAGACAATGTATGTCTCCGTCAGGGAATATAGTCCCAGGAGAAGACAACTTTTACCAAGAAATTAAAATGACCATCCCTTCTACAATCATGCATCAGGGTTAGCAGGTGAACCATTGAATTTTATGATGGGTGTATCACCTGAACATTTGATTTTGAAAGATGAGGAGATTTGACAAAAACAGCATAAAAACTAAAATATGGTTTTATGTTTTGGAAAATGGATGGGCAGTATTGAACTTAGATTTTATGGAGCTTAAAAATGTTACATCACTGTATGGTCCTTAAAAGGCCATCTGGAGGTCCTTGGACCACGGTTTGAGAACCCTCGATAGAGCCCGTCCTCCTACTGTCCTCCTCCAGCACCCCCTCATAGTGACTTCAGCCCTGGGTGAAGGGGGAGGAGCAGGCGGAGGCTCCGCTCCGCTCTCATGTTGATGTTTGTTGTTTGCGAGGGTGGCTACATTGTGTGGCTAGGGACATATGAACGGATTCTTGGGGAATTCTGCAACTTTGTACGAACACGCGACGGAATGGCGAATAATCATTCGTTGTTAGTTGAGAAATACTTCTATACTGGACTATAATAGCCTCCTTCGCTCGAATATACACTGAGCGACGGCCAGTCAGGATGCTGAAGCTCGTCTGAGCACCCCCGTCGTGTGCTGGATTTAGCTTCGGGGCTTCCCTTTTTCACACGAAGTTGCTTTTCTACAACAAGCTGCCAAATTCGAACTCCTTCTTTACCCCTTTTAACTTCTAAAAAATGGTGTTCTTCGCTCTGTGTTCCGCTCCTAACAAACCTGGATAACGAACGGAGCAGCTACGTGACAACACCCCAACACGACGACCAGCTTTACTGTCGGTAAGGCAGCGGCTCAACTGCCGCTTCACCAGCCGGAGCAGGCAAACAAGACCCGGGATGTGAAGCCGCGGCGTGGGGCGCTGTCTGTAATGCTATGTGGTTAACAGTACAGTCGAGGGGTGCAATTAAATCTTCTGTTTGGTTACTTTTTGTGTGGTAGAGTTCAAAGTAGAATAGCTAAGGTAGAACGTGTAGTTATGCGGCCGATGTGTGGCAAGCTAACCCACAATTGCACGAGTTGGCCACCAAGCTAACATTAACTTACCAGTCACCTCATCAACTTGCTAGCCGTGTTAGCTTTAGCAAGTCAACAATCAGCACTTTCCACATCGTTGTTAGATGAACTAGTCAGATTGCGAACTAAGAAAGACAAGCTATTGTAAGAATGAGCTGCCAGTAAAGTCATGTGCCCAATAAGGAGGATTAGCAAAACTTGTTTAGTCTCGTATGTAATTCCAGAGTCACTGAGGTTACTTGCTAGGTAGATCTTCAGAAGCAAGTCTTTAAATACAGCATAGTTAAGGTGTGTGTTCTGTAAGAGGATGCGTGTCTTACATTTTACAAAGCATTAAAAAAAAGAAGCATTTTTCTGTCTACATACATTTACTGTGAACTTAGCCTGTCTGCTGTACTTAACTGGTTTATTCTCTTTGCAGAGGCACATCTGCCCCTGGACGTGTTTACTTCTGGGGATTTAATCAACAATTAATGCATCTCGGCGTTTCTGAGTCGATGAGAGAGTGCGAGTACAGCCAGATAAGCACTCGCAGCTCTACCCCGATGGAGACCCTTTACAAGAAGAGGACCCCAAAGAAGAAGAAGTGGGAATCCTTCCCAGGTCGGAATAAATTTTACTGCGATGGGAGGATTATGATGGCCAAACAGACAGGGGTTTTCTACCTCACCCTTGTCCTCATTCTGGTGACATGTGGGCTTTTCTTCACCTTTGAGTAAGTACTGTAAAATTAGCTCACTGTGTCTGTGCTCCCATCTTTGTTATTGGCATTCTGCATAAGGTATTTTGGGGGCTGTCAGTGAAAAATTCCAAATGTAGGTCAGTTATGACACTGGAGTCACTCTGGAGTGGATGTGTTTCCTGCGATCTCCTCAGAGCACACAAGGAGATTTCACTGCAAACCGGGGATTGGGGATTATCCAGAAGCTTCTCTGCTTTGAGGATGTCTATAAAATATGACATACAGTCACACTAATAGGCAGTGACATTCTTTGTGTTTTGCCAGGGGCTGTTGCTGATGGAAACTGATGCAGTTGCTTTGAGAACATGTGGCTTTTTCTGTTATAAACTGCTCAAAGACTTTTATGTGATATACATGCCCATGCATGATGTACAGAACACAAAAGAGGGGGGAGGCAGTTTTCCTTTACAGTATTAGCATTGTTGGGTTGGCATACTGTGTGACTGGGTGATACTGCTGTGTTAACAATTGCATCAGACAAAACTCTCAACAAGAGTAAAGGAGAAACTTAACCCGAATTGGTTAGTTTTAGTTACAGTTTGCTTGGAATCAATTGGGACAACTCAATTTTGTAAAATAACACCATAGGATAATATTATTAAAGTATAATACTAACTTTGGATTACAGTATATCACAGATCCACCCAGAGGATCTTCAACATCTTCAGTTTGCAAGCATGCATTTGAAATGTCCTTGTGCAAGTTATTGAATCTGGACCAGCTCCAAATTGCTGTTCTGCAGCTGATCCTGACCTTCATGGATGTGATTATTATGTGCAATGTGTGGTAATGTTTCCTCTCATGCATAGTAACCTAGTATCAGGTCACCTTATGCTGCTGTTGAATCTCATCAGTCGCAAATGACAAAACTCAGGCAAAATTTTGCAAGGGCTTTGTTTAGACGAAGTTAAAGTCAGTTTCCAGAAAACCACCCACAGCCCAGCATTTATGTATTATCAAACTTCCATGAAATTTAGGCCACTTAAGACTTATTGGCAGTGTTGTGTCGGCTGCAGTGTGCATCTGCCTGTGTGTGCTACTTGTACTAATGTAATTACAGTCGCAGTACTCCCAGAGGAATCCTCAGTCTTTTCCCACTGGCAAAACAACCCGTAATCACCATGTGCCATGTTCCTCTGCACGCTGTCATCCAGACCTACACCTTCACCATCCAGGGTGTCCTAGATTGGCACTCTGTAACTAAAGTACATTAAACATTATCTAGCACTGACTTGTGCACTTAAAGGACCATATCAGTGATTTTGCATGTTTAAGCTTAAAAGACCACACCACCCATTTTGCATGTTTGAGCCTAATATAGTCAATTTTCATACACGCAAGGTTACTGACAACCGCTTCTCGAAGGATAAAACCGTATTTCAGCTTTATGATATTTTGAAAAATCTCTTTATCTTTAAAAATCAAATATTCAAGCAATACACCCACCTTAAAAATTAATGTTTCGCCTACTAATAGTTCTGCAAAATTATGAAGTCACGGTTGTTCAAATTTTTCAATAAACGCAGGTCTTCTTTTAGGACTATATTTCCCGATGGAGACATACATGTACTCTGCGCTTTTTATTGTGCTTAAATGCTAAAATTACGAAAGTTTGAAAAAACCTTAATATACATCTTGTTCACGATGATGGATTACCTATCCCAAGAATGTTTCAAGTATCAACAACTTGATTTTAGTAGCATACCGGAATGAAGTGAAACCAGTGGCGATCTGGAAGGTAGGAAATTTTTTTTAACTCAACGTTTCAGTAGTATGCTTTGGGAAATGATTGTCAGTAACTTTACGTGTATGAAAATTCAATATATTAGGCTCAAACATGCAAAACGGATGGTAAGGCCCTTTAATGAGTACTACCCACATACACATTACGTTACTAACAACCATTTTCCAAAACATAAAACCGTGTTTAATTTTCCTGTTATTTTAGCCAAATCCCCTAACCTTTAAAAATATTGTGGGATGACTTATCTCAACAGGTTTCAAGTCTGTATAAGTTAATTTTAATAGCCTACTGGAATGAACTGAAACCAGTGGCAGTCTGGAAAGTAGGAAAAACACTTCTCATATTTACTGCTCCAGTAATATGTTTTGGGAAATTGTTGTCAGAAACATAACATGTATGCTATATATATATATATATATGCTATATATTGGACTCAAACGTGCAAAACCACCGGCCTGGTCCTTTAAAAACCCCAGGTGGCACCATGAGACATTCTCTTTGTCCTCATTGCCCATAAGTAATCACCCTGTCATCTATCATTCCAGAAAGCCCATCTTTGCTCGATAAGAATCCTGCTTCATCATGAGATTTGTTGCTCAGTTGGACGGCCTTTATCAGGGCAAAGTATTTCAGAGCCAGAGAGCCTAATAAGCACTATCAGTCTGTAGAATAGCTGCACTGTAAAACTGTTTTCATATGTAAGCGTGCTTTATCATACAGGATTAAATAACCCAAAATCACTGATCATTGTATAGTACACAGCCACTATTAATAACCAAATCCTGTTGTACGTTAAAAATTTGGATTGTACACTACATATTTTTGCGTATGTCTGTGAAAGAGCTTGTCATTATATTGTATAGAACACATTGGTGCTTTTGTAGTCAATTCAGTAAGTAACACAGAGGAATAAGCTAAATTAAGTTGAGTTTGTGTTTCTGGTTTGCCCTGTTCCAAACGACTGCTTCCTTGTTATGTGTGAAACCAGTTAGAGACGCGGCGCTGCACTTTGCATATCTATCAACAGTGACCTCTGCACCATTTCATCTGTCAATACGTTGTCACCACAGCGGAGATACGGGCTTGACCTATGACCTAAAGGCTAGCCTGCACGGAGAGAGAGAGGCTAAAACCTCCAACCCCCTTCGCAAAGATAATAAAATGGAAGTGGAGGAATACGGCAGTGATCATTTGAACCTGGATGCTCCCCAGCACCCACGTGGAGGATGCCAGATGCTTCCTGATGATACCCCCACCACCCCCCCGAGTTTAATTTCCTACACCGTGGCCAGTCAGTGCAGCCAGGCCTCGTGCACCATCCTCAGTTTGTTGTGACTACAGAGAACATTTCTCAGAATGCTGTAGAACCACAAAGCAAACCACTTCTCAGCTCAGCACCGTCCTGCATACTCCATCCATGAGGCTGAACGAGTCATCCTGACCTTCCCCACCCTCTTTTTACCCCACCCAACGCCCATCAGCTGGAAGGAGACACTTACTTGATAGGATGATAGTCAGCAGACACGCACATTGGCTTCTGCTGTCATTAGCTGTAATGCATTTCGATTAGATGTGTTTTTGGAGCTCCACTCGCCAGCTGTCAGCTCAGCGGAGAACAACTCCTCATTCACTGCTTCTTCTGTCTTTTCAATCGCTTGTGTATCGTACGTATCCAAATATTGCAGAGCGTTATGATTACACATGGTCCACTGAGTGCACAGTGATGCAGAGATGTGCAGAGCGTTTACCAGAGATCATTTTACTTTTGTCTCCATCAGTATTTTTTTGCTTGTTTTCTTTCTTCATCTGAGGGGTGCTCAGCTACACATGATGAAGCCTGTTAGGGACTGACAGACTTTGAGCTGTTTATTATTCCATTGCTGGCTCCCCCAGACGCCCATGTGTTGCTGTTGCGCATGTTTCCTGCTCTCTTATTTCCTCTAAAAGTTCACTCAGGCAAATGTTTGAAGTGGTGTTCTGAGATGCTGTTTTCTTTACTTGGACTTAGAAATTAACCTCTGGAACCACGCTGCTTTGTATTTAGCAGAGAGAAGGCTGAACCTCTTTGGCTTTTGCAGTGATAGAAAGTGTTAGCGATTGAAGGACTTTTTTTTTTTGATATTTTTAGTCTTGCATAAGAAGTGTGGTCAAAGGGGAGCCGCATAAGNCTTTTTTTTTTTGATATTTTTAGTCTTGCATAAGAAGTGTGGTCAAAGGGGAGCCGCATAAGTATTCTGGATCTGATTATCTGAGAACATGCAGAAACTGTAACGAAAGCACCAAAGCTAGAAGGTGGAATTAATTCGGGTTGGATAAAGTCCCTGAAGAACATTCAGTTTCCTAACTAGTTATCTGCTAGATCTGCTGGTTGGGAAAATGCTTTAGCTAGTCAAATAATATGTGTATTATTAGGCCCCTTACTCGCTACAAAACAGCAATATAGAAACCTCATACACTAACATGAAAATGTGGAGCGTCAGGGTTTGATTCTTAAGTAACCGAATTGAAATTTAAGCATTTTCAAGGAAGTGTGACATTTAGAAGCCTCATTTAAGATGGAATATACTGGCAGACAAGGTCTGTATGCATGATTACACCTCCTTAAAGGACCACACCTATGATTTTGCATGTTTGAGCCCCACAAATACATCCCACATGCAAGTTACTTTACTGCCAAACATTTTCTAAAACATATTACTATAGCAGTAAATATTAGAATTGTTTTTCCTATATTCCTGCCATTGTTTTCAGTTAATTTCAGTGTGCTACAAACATCGTGTCGAGTCTTGAAATGTGCTTGAGATAGGTAATCCATCACAGCGAACAAAATGGCTATTACATTTTTTTTGTCAAAGTTAATTAATTTAATCAGTCCAACACAGAGCTACATGGAAGAAAATGTCCGTCTCCACCAGGCAATACCATCCCAGGAGAAGACTGCTTTTGTGGAGAAATTAAGAAGACTGTGCCCTCTGCAATCATGCACAAGTGATAGCAGGTGGAACATTGAATTTGAAGGTGGGTGTATCACCTGAACATTTGATTTTGAAAGATCAGAGGATCATGCAAAATAGCATGACAACTGATACAATTTTATGTTTTGGAAAATGGTTGGTAGTAACATAACATGTATGCGAGTAGTATTTGTTGGGCTCAAACATGCAAAATTACCAGTGTCCTTTAAGTACTGACTAATATCCACCTCCATTCAGGCTAGTCATGACTTTGAGAGGTTAGAGATTGCCTGACTGAGCTTTTTTGGCTCGTNCCTCCATTCAGGCTAGTCATGACTTTGAGAGGTTAGAGATTGCCTGACTGAGCTTTTTTGGCTCGTGCACCATCATCCTTTTTTAAACCCCTTAAAGCATGTGATTGGGCTCAATTAAATGCTTAATGGTTTTTGAAAAAAGTGATTAAGCTTTGCTGTGAAAGGAAGAGAAGGAAAAGATAATAAGAAAGCTTAATAATCATATCTTTACTATTGGGTTTTTTTTTTTTTTTTTTTTTTTTGGGGCCTATAGAGGCCTGTTTTAGTGGTCATTCCCAAAAATCAAGAGTCTGTTTATTCAGTTTCTCCACATATAAAATGAATTTGTTGTAAACTCTTGCTGCAGGCTCCATGCATACAGAGCCTCTCATGAGTAAGGGTTTTGTGAGTACTTGTGACATGTTGTCATCGCAGCAAGATGCGCTGAAAATGTAGGTTTGGCTAAAAAAAAAAAAAAAAAAANAAAAAAAAAAAAAAAAAAAGCAGACAGTAGACATGGTCAAGTTTCTCAGGAGACATCTTCCCTTGAATAGAGTGAAAAGAAAATCTATTTCCTTAACACCCCAGGCAGTGTAGAGCTGCTTCTTTCAAAAAATACAATAACTCTCTACTCTCCTGCTGCACGGCGTCTTTAGGTTCTGTTGTTATGACAGAACAGAATCCAATGAAGTCATTTCAGAATCTCACAATTTCCTTTTTGCACTGTATCGGTTCTGCACAGTAACCCAGATGTTTGCTGCATGCTTTAGTAAAATAATAAGTCAGGTTTTGGAGTGTTAAAACGGTGATGAGAGCACAACGCACCCATGGTACACATGAATTACTAAGAAATGAAACCTTTTTCTCATGCCCATCTGTAGTCAAGCAGTTGATTACAAAATCAGAGTGTATGGTTTTACAAATTCTGTTTCAATGACTTGAATGAAATATGGTTTTCACATTGAATATGAAGGCTAAATGGAATTATACTTATGTTCATAATTGCTATGAATAATCCAATATGTGCTTACAAAAGTGAACCAAATCCACAACTGAAATTCAGTAATTTTCAGATTTTTTTGTTATAGTAAACCCTTTTTCCCAGCAGGAAAAGAGGGATAAATACTGTTTCACTGTCACTAAATGTCAGTCAACTATTTCAGTACCTAGTGAACATCTTTGAATATGAATTTGTTTCCTTGTGGTAAATTCTGCCGGAGACTTTGCTTTTGTTGTGTGTTTTCCTGTGGAAACAAGATGCATATCTGTCACCTCGACTCATTCAAACCAGGAATCGTGTTTGGCTCTCTCCTTTTTTTTTTTTTTTTTTNTTTTTTTTTTTTTTTTTGTTTTGCAGTGTTTTCCACCAACTGATCTCAAACCTTCAACCTTTCTGTTTGTCACACGGCTTTCCCATGCTTCCACATCCATTTCCTCAGCCAGGAATAACTGAGTGTGTTGTGTGCGTTGGAAGGTTTTGCTAACACACTATGAGAATACATAGAGCTCTCTCATTCTGTGCTCCATTGACACCAGGTTTTATTGTTACCTTGAAAAATTACTTGGCCTAGAGCTAAGAGAAGGTTTATGTTTTGCCCCCCCCTGCCCTCAAAGGCAATCAGAATATAATGCAAATGCAGAAATGACAAAGCCTCGGATCCATGTAGCCCAGATATGAGTAATGCCACATTAGAATAAAAGGCCACTAAGCCAAGTGGTTTAAATACATTAAACCTTTTTTTCAGGAATGATTTACATCAATACAATTAATGACCCACGAGTCTGCATCATTTTTGTTCCTTTTATTTACAGATGAAGGTGCCAATATAGTCTACATTCTATATGCTGAAGCATTTAGCAGATACACTGGTATGTTATCCCTCACAGCTTATTTTGAGTATTTTGATGGATGCAGCATTGTTGTTGGGTGTTCAATTCCAATCCTCACAGTAGCTGGAGCTCTTCTCAGCAAAACAGGCAAGTTGCAGTCCAGGATGCCATGTGTTAGAATAATGTTTTTTGGTTGGACAGGCTTTTTGAGAGAGAGTAAAGCTGTTAGACAGAGAAAAGGTAAATGTGAAAGTGGTAATATGGATTGAATTATTGTTGAGATTATCACGTGCCATGTGAGGAAAATGGAAGTGAAAACCATGGGAGATCCTAGTAAGGCAGACAGATCAAGTCTGATGCACGCTGCAATGAACACACTCCTCTGTTGCACAGAGGACTTGCGGTTACAAAAAAAAAAAAAAANAAAAAAAAAAAAAAAAGTACTGCACGATCAGAATTCACAATCAGAATGTTTACTCTGTACTTCGAGGCAAAATGCAGCGTAAGATGTATACATTTATAAAATTAATAGTTGTTTGCCAAATTTAAATGACTCATTGCTTAATTGACTTACAAGAGGAAACGTTTGACTTGAAGAAATTCATGTGCAGATTGCATACATCAATTATAAAATGTTAGATCGTTTACATGCATGCATAAATCAATTTTCATTCACATTATCCAGGTATTTTATCTTGGAGTTCACCAAGTCTGATTTATGCTGATCCTGATCCGATTATGGTGTTTACATGGCACTTTGAAAAATGGATTCATTGTCTTTACCAGAATAGAGTCAAAGCTTTAACTTGCTGGAAATGTTCAAAGCGTTAGTAAAGCAGATTTTATTTTCAATTATGTTAATATGATATAAAATAACCTTTTATACATGTTTAAAACACAACATTGGAACTATTAATCTGATAAATCACATCTAGACAGAATGAAGAGGAATGAGAACAGTATCAGACTAAAATGACTTAATGTCATGTCTAGTCTGTAAATTAGAGGCAGAAAACCTGATGTCCTGTTTAATTTTTTTTTTTCCATCAGTAGCTGCCAAAGTCATTAAAAAAAAGCCATTTGGCAGAATAACAGGAAAGCTGAAATATGGTTTCATGTTTTGGAAAATGATTATCAGTAACGTAACGTGTAGGTGGATCGTATTTATTCGGCTTTGTAAACATGCAAAAATCATGGTATAGTCCTTGAAGCAAACATTAGCTTTTCCTAATGCATGCTTAATGCATAATTCTGCTACTTATTGCTTGCTAAATGCTGTCTACCTTCCTGTCATTACTCACTATGCATTAAGCTGCTCTTTGCTCTACACTGATGAGCAGTTATATCTCTTGCTTGAAGCTGCAGCCATATATCATCATGAAGTTTTACAGAGGAATTGCCAAGGAATTGCACAGCCTTCAGCAGTCAGTAATTCATACAGGCCTTGCTGACGGTAAAGTTATTAAATTTTATAAATAGATAGTATGCGGTAAGTTTTTAGATACCAGCACAAGCTGTCAAAGTGCGCAGAGTCGATGTTCTGTCCAAAGCAATCTTCCAACTGTTGTGGAGCTACACGTTTTCAGCCATTGTTGGTCTAAGCAGCATCAAAACCATGTTTCTCTGCGTTATGGTGGATTGTAGAAATATATAGAAGAAAAATGTAGAAATATAGAAGATATTTTACGTAAAATCACAGATTTTAATTCAAAAAAAGTGATAGTTGAATATTCATTGCATTGTTTTGGTAAGAAAATGACCAACAAGGCAATCTGTAGGGATGTCGGAGGTTGAAGAATACTATTAAAAACCATTTCTTGTCTTTTTTAATCACTTTTCCACCATGAGTTTATTTTCTATTCTATTTTCTATCTCTGTTTCTGTAGAACGTTTTAATGATTCCATAGAAATAGAGTTGTATTGCTCTAGTTCTCTGTGCAGCAGCATTGTTTGCTTTGGAGATGGTCCCCAGTCTGACGAGCCTATGTTCCCAGTAATATGGGTTGACCTGTTCCATAACTTAAACTATATATAAGATGTGTTATTTTTAATTTCTTTTGTTCATACAGAGGGGTTGAATGAGAAGTGATGAAAATAAAGTCTTTCACTTTTAGGTCAAATACGGAGCAGTGACCTGCCTGAAGTGTAATAAATGTGTCCCGAGGATCCAGTATTTCCAAACCCAGCCCACATACTTTCTCATGTCGTGGAGATTGAAAACTGAAAATGTGGAACTCTGCACCCCCCCCCACCCAAAAGTCTTTTCTGTGGTCAGTCTCCAATCACCTCCATCTTGGTTTGCTGCCACTATCTCTGGATCAAAGCCAACCACATGGTTTGTTGGAATGTTTAAAAAAGATGGTGATAAATGTCATCATGTAGCCTCTGTCTTGTTGAATATCTTTTTTCCTTGGAGGATTCAGCGCACTCGTGGCTGTTTCCAGGGTAACCACATTCCCTTTCAAAATTGATCGTGTCTGACATTGGATATTGTCTGTCTCCATGGAAACAAAGCCCCTAAAGTCCCAGTTTAATACAAGATTTGGTATCAAACTAAAGGGGAAATGATGTGTTAACTTCCTTGACTGTATCCTCTCTTTACAGTCCTTAAAGAAACAAACGTGTTAAAACAGAGATGAGATGAGATGAGACACGGTCTTTTAACCTTCCTGTTCAGTGACGGATAAAAATTAATTCATNGAGATGAGATGAGATGAGACACGGTCTTTTAACCTTCCTGTTCAGTGACGGATAAAAATTAATTCATGGGACATTTTCTTAACAGATCTTAAATGGTAGTAGGTGGTGCCTACCTGCAGCTCAGCACCACATCTCTGTTTATCCATGTCAAGGGGGACAGGATTGATGTTGCATTTATCCTGCCTCTCTAATGGCCTCAGTGTTTAATCTCTATCTCCACCAGCCTGTCGCTCTCAATTACACTTGAGCGTCTTTCCATTACGCGTCTGATATCCAGCGCAGAGACAGAGCTGAGGACAGATGCAGTGATTTTTGATGAGATTTTTAAAAAGTTTGCATGGAATTGAAATCACAGATCTGTATGATCTGATTTTCCCTACGGGGAAAGACAATCTTCAGCGTGCAGAGATTATTCTGGGTTTTTTTGGGATCCAAATGACCTTTGATACCTATAGTTCAGTCAGAATTTTCTCAAAAAAAAATCTCTCAAAATCATCCAAATCTTTGCTTTGGGATTATGGTTATGGTTATTGATAAAGCATCCACACTAGAACTGTAGTAATTTCTCATCATCACTTCTAATAGGTGGATTTATTATTGTGATGCATGACCAGTTAAACGCAGGACAGAGACAATTGGTAGATTAAACAAGATTGGCTAAGGATAATGGATATGGATTTTTTTTTTTTTTTTTTTTTTTTTTTTTTTTTTTAACAGGCTTTAGTCTCAGGGCGGATGCAGACAGATTGAAGTAAACTGCAAACAATAGCAACACAGTATTCAGATATACCAAAGTTAATGTGCTGACTTGTCTGCAGAGTTTGGCAGGAAAGGCTCAGATTTGCAGGTCTCTTCTGACTGACAGCACATTTCTCATCTGTGTTGCTGCACAGTAGCTAAATTTCATTTTGTTGTTTTAAACTGTGACTTTCAGTGTATAAGATACACAAACTTGCACCTGCTTATACTACTAGCATTGCAGGTATCAGTTAAAATGTTACGAAAACTTGAAAAACAAAACTTTAATCGGCTTCTATTGTGGTTTTCGTATCTTAATCATTTTTAAGGTACTAAACCTTTTCTACCTTTTCTTGAACATTGCTAAAAGTTTGAACAGAGCAGCTCATACTCAGGATGGAGTTTTCAGATCGTTTTACTCTTGCTATATGGACATTATCTTTGGCGACACAGTAAGTGTGGCAGCTGTAATTTAGTATTTAGTAAAAAGTGGAATGTACTTGGTATTCACTTTCCTCATAAAGCATGTAACGAGATGGAAACTGCCTCTGTGGTTTGTTTTTAATGAGGCTAACGGTGCATTTCACTGTCCCCAAACAAGCTGCTCCAAATGAGCACAGTGGAGAGAGACACCAGCGCTCGGCCTGAAAGACACACACGAGGTGTGGAAACTACACAAGGGCAGATGCTGCTACTCTTTTTTTTGTTTTGTTTTGCGGACATTTAAATCACTTACACCAGCACTTCTCAGTTCCTAAGGCTTTTCTGTTTGGTTCCACATGGTTGCGCACAGGATGTAATATCATCTTGTAAACACCATAATTAGATTTTAAATTTGCATGAATAAATGTAGCCTTACTCCAAGTAGCAGACTGAGATTATGCTATTGAAAATTGATGAACTTTAACATATTGGTTTATAATTGGAGTAAACGACCTCCGCATGCATCTTCTCCTCTGGCAGAATCTCCTTCATACTCTCATTAACATATGTGTCATGTATATTCGGTAAACAACAGAATCATGCTAATTTCATCCATGTATCCATCTTAATCACATTTTTCCTTAATCGGAAATATGAGTATAGTGTGCAAGTAAGAGTACTGAGAGAGAGTGACAAGTGTGCTGTTGAAATGAGGTCTTAGTGAGAAAAAAGATTTTAAAAGATATTTTTTGCTTATTTACATTGTTTAGTACCAAATACCACGACAGCGCAATTTTCATTTGTGCCTTAAAAAATATCATTCATATCATGAATGTGAATGGGAGTGTGTGATCACCTATTTGTCAAGAATATTTATCACATGGTTACATCATCATCGTCATGGTTACATCATCATTTGCATAAATCGAGAAAGAAAGCTGTTGAAAGTATAATGAAGAGTGAAGAGCAGCAGATCTTTCTCTTTAAACTTATCGTTAAACAGCGTCAGATTTGAAAGATTATATGAAGAAATTAGATTTGGATTTGTGTATTGGATTACAGTTGTAACAGGACATGGTGCTGACATATCATGATGTCTCCCCACTCTGTCCACTGTGGAAAACGAAGGCAATGAGAAGAGTCACGCGGCACAATACATATACAGAAAACCATACAATGGATGTCATAGTTTGTGTCAAGCATAAAATGATGTACACATGGACATAGAGTTGAATGTTTAACTAGAGAAATGTTTGTGCTGCCATAACCCTTGTTGCTTGGCGTCCCNTGATGTCCCAGAACACCCCACTGTTTTTCTCAGTCCAGATGTTGAGCAGTTTTCACTTCCAGCTCGAAAATTAATTCATCATTTTTTTCAAATCTCACCCTAGTTTCTCGTCTGGACACGCTCAGTCGGTACTTCATTCTTCTGACAATTGCTGGTTTCCCAGTATTATTAGCACCAACCACACAATATTAAAATGTGGCTTTATTTGGCATCGGATGTAGTGAGCTGGCAGAAAAGGTGCAGGTTACCTTTCAAGCACCGGAAGACATGGCACAATGCCAGGCACCTATGTTTGCACACACAAAGAGAAGAATGCAGACTTTGTGTGTGTGTTTGTGTGTGTGTGTGTGTGTGTGCGCGTGTATGTGTGTGCTCTCTCTGCTAGAGTGCCATATTTTGGCTGACCCGTTCCTCCTATCTAAAGGGCAGTCAGCTCAGGCACTGCATGTGAAAGGAAGGAGGTTTTGCAGATGATGCTGGAACCCTAATTAGCACAGATGAGCAAATCTAGCAAACGCTCTGCTTTTTTCAATGTCTCCTCTATTCATTGTCTTTACGGTAGAGCTCAAAATGGTGAGCCTAAATCTAGTTTAGCTTGGTTGGTGAAAAGATTAGCTGGTGTTGGCATAGACCTATGAGTGTAGCTGCCCACCTAAGGTGTTGCCGTCTGGAAGGTACATGGTGAGATGATGATACCGTCCAGCGTCTTACATGTTACAAAAAAAAAACCCATCAACTGCCTTGATAAATGATTTGATGCCACAGTATTGTAGCATTTGCGCCAAAAACACTTTAAAATTCACCTGTGCAGCCTCACCATCACCATCTGGAATTGACACAGCAACACCAAGCCCACAATCGTCTCTTCATGTTTGGTGTAGCTGTTGCTGAAAAAAATCTTTTGACTTGCCTTTTTCCAATAAAATATATTAATAATTTAATAATTACAGTACACGGCAGAACATTTTTAAAATTTCGCTTTCAAAATTCTCATAACTTTGGGACTTACAAAAGTTGAAGCATGGAGTGTGTTGGCTGCCTTGTGGTAGCTACATCATGCCCCGGGGAGTGAAGAAATGACCAGCATAAACTGGAAAAAGCCTCCATTGTGTCTCTGTCACAGCTCATGAGCATGAACACAGCATCTTGCAACGGCTGACCTGTCTGTCACTATCGTTACCGTCGTCACTTCTGTCACTTTCAGCCAACAGCATCATTCAGGCACTCGCAGTACTTGTGAGATTACACCATTTCTTGTGCATTGATTTTCATAGAGCTGATAGTAACAGAGGGCCGTCCTAAACTCATGGTAAATGGCAGTAACGTCTAATACTACACACAACACTTCTAAGACTCTGTAATGCATCCAGCATCATCTGTATTGGACATTACTCTGTCAACGTCACCATCATGTGCAATTCTGTTCCCATGGCACCTTGTTCACCAATTTAAATCGGTACCATGTAAACTGTGAAATATATTCTGATTGCTGCTAACTAATATTCTGATTGCTGCTAACTACCTGGTGTTTATTACTCTGTGCAATACTTATTGATTGCTGCTACCATCCCTGCTACTGTTGTAAATATCAAAATTCACACGTCTATATCTATATATATAAATATACTTGATACACTTTTTTTGATATACTTTGATATACACGTTGATATACTTTGATAAGTATATTTATCTTTTCAGCTGTGTAAATATAATTTAAATAGATGTGTACAAAGTTGTTTTTACTCTTTTTTATACTTTATACTTATGCACTAAGGGAGAAGCACCTGTAATTTCATTATATGTTACGTATAATGACAATAAAGCTATTCTATTCTATTCTATTGCAAAAAGTCATTTTTTATGGATTGTTCAAGTTGTTTAGTGAATATTGTAAGCCTGCCCTCACGAAAGTTACGAAGAAATCAATATTTGTGAAGACAGATTAACTCGACCCATTTGGCTTTGGCACATTATTTAAATAGACAACCGTAGTTCACATAAACACTGACATTATTGTTAACTTTGGTTCAGTTCACAGTTCCTCTTTGCATTCTTCAACAGCATCCCATAATACATATGGTTGCCACGTGTTTGGTCGTTTCCCCTTGTCTGGAATGTCACCTCTTCTGCTGACCCATCTCCCCCAAACCCGCACCAGTAGACCAGTGACTAGTTCATGAAATGGGATACGGCGCCCTCTCCCTGACCCCCGTGGAACTAAATGGGATTACTGTAATAACCACCTGTGCCATTTGAGATTTAATTGGATTATGCTAAATTAGCTGTCATTAGACCAGATTATACCACAGGAGAATGACCCTTAGAGAGTGTGTGTGTGTGTATGTGCCTGTTTGTATGTTAACAGGATATTCCACTTACTGGTCATTAGGCAACACGTTTCAGCTATTACTAATTTAAAACTACACGGCTTGTCACCTGTCTGTCAAAGCCTCTCACGGCTCTTGTTGTTTTATTATCTTGGCTCCATTTTTACTGCTTAGCTAAGTATTTCACCAACTCAAACGTCCTCCATCTTTCTTTCTCTTCTCTTTTTTTTTTTTTTTTTTTTTTTTTTTTTTTTTTTTTTTTTTTTTTTTTTGCTTCTTCTCACCTCACTCCATTCCGCTTCTTTCTTTTTCCTCCAGTTGTCCATTCCTGGCCCTGCAGTTGACCCCGGTGATCCCAGTTATAGGGGGGGTTCTGTTCCTCTTTGTGTTGGGGACGTTGCTGAGGACCAGCTTCAGCGACCCTGGAGTGCTGCCCAGAGCCACGCCGGATGAAGCAGCGGACTTGGAGCGGCAGATAGGTGAGATTACACTCTTATTTTACTTTATTTTATTGATTATTCATTTCAGACATTACAATATAACAAAGCAAACAAACAAACAAAGTAAATTCAAAAAATGTCTGAAAATGAGGATGAAGTATAACTTAACTCCTACCCGCTCCATATTTTTACAACTCATCTCTTATTGTTTCCTGCTTGATTCATTATATTTAACCATAAAGTATATAGACAGATATAGACAGACAGATATCAACAATGATTTACCTATAAATAAATATAAGCATACATTTCCAAACAACCATATATTCATATGCAATTTTACATTATTTACACATCTACATACATCAAAATAGACATATAAAACAAAAAAGCACATCCTAAAAGAACTAGGCACACTACTCCACTACTTCCATACTACTATATTTTTCAAACAGTCTTTTTTTAAAAATATATTTTCTTAAATTGATTCATAGTTGTACTATTACGAAATTATTCTAGATGTGAAAGATGGATATGAAAATCCAGCTGTTGAGCAACAGAGATGTGAACCATTTGTCCGGTTTTTGATTCATTCTGCTTGCCTGCAACTGTATTTACATGATTCTTCTCTCACTCCAGCTGCGCTCTCCACTTGATCTCATTTATTCTATCATGAACCGTTTCCACATGTCGGAACTTTTCTCACTTTCTCTGTCTTGCCCTCGTTCCCTTTACCGTTGACATTTGTGTCTGAGTGAGCCTCAAGATCCACGGGGGATAGTTTGAGGAATTTGCATATACAATCTGGCTGATTTATGGGAACTGACGGAATGGATGGAAGAAATAAGGATTGAGCACCTTCTGATTTAAAAGGCACTGTGGTTAACTTTGACCAAATGGCCTCTGATCTGTTTATTTCACTCCAACTCATCCAAGAGCCCTCCATTTGATGTGTTATCTGATTCATCATTTGCAGTTGGCTAACTTCTGGATCTAATTTAAAACGTGAAAGTTAAAACTGTTGGTGCATTAGCAACCACTTGATATGGTATAATTTAATTGCCAGCATGACAACTCTGACAATAGTTGGCCATGAGTCAGACTCGGCCTAGACTGCAGGCTGTGACGTGGATTCTGTCTCTGTCCTTCAGCTCAGGCTTTGACATACAAGCTCACTCACTGCTTACATTTTGATACATTAGATTTAATGTGATCGAGAATTTGTTTTAAAATTCATGGATTTCTCTGAGCAGCATAATATCCGAGATATTTGTTTAAATCTTATCTTGTTTAAATACAAGCAGCCTGAGCAACAAGTCACAGGGCGTTTTGGCCTTTTGCAGCAATCGACCTTCAGCATCAGATTTTCTTAATGTGATTTTCTTTAATGAATAATAATTCTTTCTTGGCAAATGAAAGGAGACGAGGAGTTTAGCCGGTCATTTTACACATTTGCCTTGAAAACTGTGCAGCCCTGTAGCTAAATTGATTTTTGCCATTTTTCTCAAATCTTTAACTTTTTAAACCATTTTTTAGTCGCATTTAAAGTTGGAGTTGTATTTAGAATTTAAAGCTGTTTACCATGGATAGTCCTTTCCGTGCTTCAGGCCAGCAGAGCCTCATTAAACAAACTCTGGACTCACTTAATTAATCTCATTAGGAGACTTAAAAGCTTTTGGAAACAAGGTAAAAGACAGAGAGCTTGAAGTAGTAGGCTAAAACAACTCTATGAAAAAGAGCCCTGTTATATGGCCAAACACTTGTTTAGGCGGATAAACAAATTAAAGGCTGGAAATATGAACTATGTTGACCCAGATACAACACCGCCCTCCTTGCTTCCATTATTTCACCTCATTGGCTTTTGTGTTGTGCTTTTGTAAGTATCGGAATGTGTTGTCCATAGCCAGTCAAAATAGTTGTCATAGTTGGACTTGCCCACTTTGCAGCAGTTGCACACACACACACACACACACACACACACACACACACACACACACACACACACACANCACACACACACACATACACACACAAACTTTACTTCCGAATAACTTTGTTGTGTTGAGCAAACACTACTTTGCTTCCCCCTCTCTCTCTCTTCATATGCCTGTTTATCTACTCTGTCTAAGACAGGTTTCACATGATAAGCGTTGAGTGTTGCCGCTGAACTTGGCATCCAGTGCTCTGCTTCTTCATGAGCGGAGTCTGAGTAGTGCCACTCAACCAAGCACTGACAGGAGGCGCTCATTGTTAATGACATGTTGACGGTTATCGTGGGCGATCTTTGCACATTCGTGGTCCAAATCGGGTTTCCGGGTCAAATTGGGTAGCGACATGGACATCGCAACAAAGAAGGCTCTGGCTCTTCTTCTCATTCCGAGAAGAAAAGCGAAAAAACAGCAAATGTTGAGTCACCGTTCTAAACTGCTCTACACAGGTTATGAGCATCTCCATTGCTGTGGCGTTTCTGCTTACAGCGCACAGCTGTTCTCTAATTGGTTGCACGTTGGAAAAGTCAGCATCGGACAGGTCAAAGTTGAATTTGATTGAACCTTGAGCACCACGTCAAAAGGAGAATCTGAGCGCTGCGCAGCGCAAGTTGGTGTGACGCGACATTAGGAGTCACCGCTCAGCTCCCAATACACAATAATGGAACGCCGAGGTCAGCGCAACGCTTAACACTTATTATGTAAAACTGGCTTTACTGCTCCATCTTTGCATCAAAAACCTTTATCCCTTCTTTCTTTGCTTCCTATGTTCAGCCTTATGCAGTTTAATGCTGCATGGTTCTAACATACAGTAGCATGACAGCTGCATATGCAAGACAATAAGAGCACATCTGTTAACGCTTAGCCTGATCACCCAACCCCAACGCCAACCAGTCCCAACACCTACCAGCCCACTCCTACCAGTCCCAACGCCAACAAGCCCCAAGCAGCCCCAACAGCAACCATCCCCACAGTGTGTTTCACTCATCTCAGTCTCTTTCTTTGCCTCTGCCTTTTTTGTCACCACTTGTTTGCACGTTCTCCTTTTATCTTTTGTGATTTTGGAATTGTGAAGTCATTTATGATGGCTACTTTTTATGGCCACATTTACTCCATTTGTTAGAATTATCTGAGTGTGTGTGTGTCTTTCTGCTTATTTCTCTCTTCCTCTTAACATCCTCCTGTCTTACTCACTTTTTTCTAGCATTTTTCCTTCGCCTCTGCCTAAGACAATTCACATCCACTTTCATTTGCAGCTACTGTTTTAACTAAAACACTCTTATGTAACTGTACGGGCCCTGATAATCACACAGCATTTGACAGGCATAGCCAAAAAGGGAAACTTTCTATTTTCTCATTGCAACATTGCTCTGCTGTAACAGCTTTAGACGATCTAGGCTTTATAGTTCCCATACATTTTCAGTCACAGTTTAAAGTGCACTAATTGCTCACTACTCAGTTATTTAATTTGCAACATTCAAAGATATAATTAATTTTACCATACAGTGTATCAAAAATGGTTGGACTTAGATGAATAACATGAATCATCCAGTCAGTATTTTCAGTGAGTGCATCAGTCATCAGGCCAGATGTGCAGGTGTGATCAATGGTGTACAGGTGTAAAACACCAAATGAGTTTCTTAGATAGTGAGTTATGAAGCCCAAGTGGCAACCTGAAGCTAAGGCTATGACTGCATAGCTGATGTCACGACTGAGGAAAAATACCAGGAGAAACGGTGGGAAAATACCAGATTGTCATTTCTGTAAACTGGGCCAATGAAGAGAGAGATGGGAGAGATAAAGAGGGCTAAATAAAGAGGAAAACATTTAGTTAAAGGGGTAGAGACAGAGAAGAGATTCCTGTGTTGTATAGAATTGTTGCATTTTTGCTTAGCACATAATTACATTAGGCCTTGGCAATACAGTGCTAAAAATATGAGTTTAGAAATAATTTTTAATCAATATTAATGTGAAAATGTTTGATAATCTGTTCAGTTATTTTAACTTAATTGCCAACAGAATGCTGGGTTATTGGTTTAAATTGTTGGGCATGTAGATAGGCTATCCTGTGCACAGGAATAGGCTTCACGACACAAGCAAACAACTGTTCACAACAACAAATGAACATGAGGGTTTTGTAATTTACAAGTGGCCTTTTAAATATTTAATGATGTTTTCAAGTCTAAGTGCGACAGGCTCAGCTTCAGCACTACAAATATCGATCTGTTGAGTGAACATCAGAGGATATGATGACTCGAGTATGAGACATCAAGGTCTCTCATCTCGTCTGTACGTCAGGAATGTAAGCTGATACTCAGCCTCTGCTGTCACGATGTCATTGGGTCTGTATTTCTTGTTTTTTTCTGCCAAATGTGGCCCTCAGTACAGGCAGCAGGAGGTCAGAGTGAGTGACCAGAAGTACAGCCTGTTCCAAACAAATTTGAATTGGCATGTTCACGCAGGAAAAATTGCAGGTTTGTGAGCAAAACACACTTGACCAACTCCACTTTTTACTATGCTCATTGTACTGTGCAAAAAAATTTTCTCACAGCGTTGTTCACTGCCAAAAAATGCAATGTCACCTGTATTTGTTGTCAGGAAAAAAAAACATTTTCCTGCTTTTGGCCAATACTCAGCCATAGTAACAGTTTACAGTGTTTCATAGAGCTTTTTGTCAAGTCAAGTTTATTTGTATAGTCCAGTATCACATACAATGGTTCAAAAGGCTTTACAGGCCCACACATTAACAGTTCTCGACCCAGCCCAATGACATTCTCCATGAAGACAGAGAAAAAAACACTAGCCTTAAAAAAATCTTATCATATAAGGAGGAAAAAAAATGGAAGAAACCTTAGGAGAGGAAATTCAAAGATAGATTCCCTCTCCTCGATCGGCCAGCTGTGCAGTAGGAAATTAAAAATTACAGAGACATAAAAACTATTTTTTTTAATGTGTTTGTGATTTTGTTTGAACTTGACAACTTTAATCTGGATCAGGGTATCTCACCTGTGTCTTTGTGGTGATTCATGGGTGTGTTTAAAAGTCAGTCATATTTATGAGAGTTCACACATACAGAACGTTAGTAACACTGCAAAATGAAGGTAGTGGTCTTTTTTTTTTTTTAATTAAAATGTCTCACTTTCAAACAGTGTAATTTACATCCCACAAGAGCTTCAGTTTTATCCATAGTCTACATTATTTATGTCTTCTCACCAGGTTTGATGGCAGGTTTCACCTGTTGAAATTATAACCATCTGGACAGATTTTATCAGCTTTAGCTAATTAGTTTTCCATTAATTGGCCAAACTACAAAATTAAAGTTATTGCTTTTTTCATGCTTGTCTGTATGCTGATGTGTCAAATTTAATTGTGCTTGTTATTGTTACTATATACGTACAATACAGTATTGGAATTAAGTTGATAGAAAAGACATGCAATATTTGTAATAAAAAACACCATTGCATATTTTCTAAATAGTGCAAGGTTAGTAAAGGTACTTTAGCAAAGCTTGGTGGTTTATTTTAATTAACATTATTTTTTCAGGGAGAACTTTGTACAGAAGACATTCATCTCAAACAATGAGAAGACATTTGCACCAGATTTTGTAACTGGCTACTTTCCATTTGTAGACTTGATGTCTGAAGCATTAATCAGAGTGAGGGACGGTCAGAGCTGCTCGTTCCTTTCCTTCGATCTAAAATGCTCCAGGATAGCTGGTAAATGTCATGGCAGCAGTCAGCGCCAGCAGAAGAAAGAGATCTTGGTAGGCTTGAAGCTGCTTAAGGACGGATGGGCACATAACTGGGGGATACAACATTTTACCTTTTCATGAATGCACACACAGTCATTTTGATTGTTTGAAGATGGGCATTTCAGTGCTCTGAACCAGGAGGGAAACAACTCTGCACACTGTCAAGAAGTTTGGTCACTTTCTAACTGTAACTGAGAGTTTCTAACTGAAAAACACCAGAAGTTGACAGTATGTGGGAGATTTTTTCCCATCTTGATTCATTATTTATTGCATAATCTAATTAAGTATCTACAGGCCAGCCCTTTATGTGGATACATTTTGCTTTGGATCATTCTTGTCCATATACAAGAAGTAAAATGCCATAACGTACTCTAAAAAGTAGTCCATTTTCCCCTCATTTTTTCTGTTAATTATCTTTGTTGAAATATTTTTTTGGAAGTGTGCCCTCGTCTCACTCTGTTTCTTACATCTGATCAGACACACACAGAGCCCATTACCAGAGAGGGAGAGAAAAAGATTCCCCCTGGAGCCATTCTTGAAGACAAGAGCTAGCTTAATCACATTAGATATGGCTTCCTCTACTTTGACTGATAACGACTGCAAACATGCTTGATGGTTTTTTAAGACCATGTAGGTCCGCTTGTAGTGCTGAATTTGCTTTGCCTGGAGGCAAATTCTGAGACTTTGCCATGAAGAAACCGAAGCTCTTTTGTGCAACAGCAGCGTCCCCAGCACCACAAGATGTTAGTATGGCTACGCAAAGATATAAGAAACTCAAAATCATGAAGAAGGTGATTAGTGTGTCGTTGGCAAGGCGCCCACACAATTCTTGATTTGAACATTTTCTGCTTTAAACAGTTCAGTTGCAAATAGTTTCATCATAGAGCTCATAGAGGGGGAAGGTATGCAAATATGGGACACTGATGATTGACAGGTAAATAGACCTTAGAGAACGCAGACATACTCATTTCTATACGTTGCTGAGTGGTGCAAGGAACATGTAACAATTACTAAACACGGTGAGGCTGCTCGCTGTATTTTCATCTGCTTCTTCAGTCTGTTCAGGCTGTTTTCTCACTGCAACATAAAGTATATGGTGCATTTGTCTTATTTTTGTGTGTTGTCTGAGGTGATTACCTGCATACTTGATTTTCATTTGCATATAATAAGAAACACTCTGAGCATCCTCCTGTCTAGACTTGTAGCTATACTAAATAAACTAGGGAGATTTTGTAACGTTAACCTGCAACTCTAGGTCACATTTTCTAAAGCTTCAGTTCCATTATTGCATTTGTAACTCTTTTGTGTGTTGTAAATGACAATAAAACTCAAAAAGCTGTGCTGTTTTAAATGCACGACTTTACTTCAGAGATATGCTCACAATAACAGGGTATGTCAGAACTTGAATCTGTTTAATTCTTGTTAAAGGAGAATTTCCGTCACTTTCATCTACTGCTAAAACATCTGCCATTTTGCAGTTAAAACAAAGAATAAATAACTTGTTTGGAATGATGGTCCAATCTTTATTTGTGGTGGTATTCGACTTGCTTCTCTTTTCTTTCCCGAATGTAGCCAACCGGTCTAGGTCACATTCATGTATTATGTCATTGTCATTGGCTGAATAATGGACAGTAGGTGTGCAGCCAATGGAAATAGTCTGTGACTAAGGTAATTTCAGCGTTTTGTCTCAGGGTGTCTGCTCTGATTATGGCTGAGAAGAGAGGGAGGTGGACTTAGATTAGATAGATTGATGAGAACATGAGACAGGGAGAGAAGCTGTTTAAGATTGAGGTGGAATATCAGAAGAAACTCTTGCGGTGTCTTAAGTAGCACTATTCAACCAGCTATTTTCTCCTCTGTCTTGATACTTGTGAGTTGAATAGTAACATTAACGCTACAACATAGCTGTTATAAGGTGTTCTACATGGTAGGTTCCATATATTTGATTGGCCAAAGCAGTGTGTTTTTGAGTGATGTTCCAATACCCTAAATAGAGGCAGGACCAGTTTTTGTTTTTGTTTTTTTTTTTTTCTTTTTTTTTAATTGCAGTACCCTTTATTCTCTGCCAAAGCTCTCTGCTTTGGCACTCATGTCGTGCTAGTTTCATGGTCTCATTGAAATGAATTGGGTACTTGCAATTTTTTGGCCGGAGTCCTATTGATGACCTTAATCTGCCCTTATGCTTATGAAACTGACTTGCATTTAAACAACTGTTTATTTAGTCTTTCTAACCCATACTTTGGTAGTAAAATTTTCAAAAAAAAAAAAACTTTGACTTTATAATATGAATTTAAATGGCATCCTTAATAAATTTCCAAGAATATCCAAGTATATCTGGTTACACATGAAGTGTGGAAGAGAAAGCAGAGAGCTAAAGAGCTCTTTTTCTGCAGGGAAAGTTTACTAGTTACTTTGCCCCTCAAACAAAATGATGGTGAGGACAGCAAGGAATTTTGATCTATGTGTGTATGAGCGCATATGTGTATATGTTTATGCAACTATTTTACATCAGATAGTTGTAGTTGTGATAAAGAGAGTGCCCTTGAAGCTTTTTTTTTTTTTTTTTTAGNTTTTTTTTTTTTTTTTTTAAGATTACTGTGGCTTGTTACTTACAGACACACATGGTAAACAGTTTATTGCACTTTTATACTGTATGTTTCTGTTAGTCCCTCAGTTTATTACAGGAAATTTGTGTTTCTCTTACAGCATAATACACTAAGGAGAAGAAGTAGCTTGTACTGTTACAGTCTAAGGTCTTGGCAGTCAGGTAGAGGTCAGTTCAGCATGAGTCTTCATCACTAACCCAGTAGACTTTTCCATCTGTGTAATGCTACATTTTGTCTCCTCCATATTCACAGCAGGATAGCAATTAGTTTCCCTTTATACCCCACCAGGCAAGGTCTAGTATTTTTTGGCTGACACTGAACCCTCATTGCACTTCGTGTACTGTTTGTGGGTGTGAGTGTGGGCAGAGTATGATCATGTGTTTGTAGCCATGTTATATCCCTGTCCAGTCCACCTGGCTTTATTTTGTAGCTTCAAGCTTTTAGGCCTAGCGTCACACTATAAAAGGATTTACCACTAGCCTGTGATGTAAAGATCAACTTTAGCCTCCAGGATGAGGAAGTGTGCAAATGGCTTTGCAATGAAAAGCTACTTTGACACCTCCTGTCCTGTTTATTTACTGGAGGTGACTGAAAACTTATGGTGAAAGTTGATGGGTTGGTTGGTGTGTACTTAAGGTGTGGCCAAGGTGTGCTTATTCACAGGTATGTGCACAGGAATTAGCTCTACTGTGTGAACCTGTGTGCTCTCCATAGTACCTACACGGGCCAAGGGCTCTAGCTCATGCATGTGCTCTCATAGTTCTCATAGGTAGGTGTTCTCATAGTTGTCGCTTCTTGTAATCTCTAATATTTGTTGGATGAAGAAAACAAGATAATGACCCAAAAGATACAAAAAAATCAGCAAAAGAATGCTTTAAACGTGAAAATTCATGTTTGGAATGACCATGTCAGGGTTCAGATCCTAACCCAGTAGAGATGCTGTGGCATGACCTGGAGAGGCCTGATGCATGAAATCCCACAAATATTAATGAACTGAAGGTGTGTGTGTGTGTGTGTGTGCCCATGCATGTGAGCGTGCGTGTGTGCATATACGTGTGTGTAACTCAATCCAGCTGTCAAAAATGCCTAATTACACTCTGTAATGACACTTGAACAGTCTCATAAAGTACAACATTGCACACAAGTTAACCACGAAGCGGAACAAACAATTAAATAGCTGCCAGCAGTTTTATTTTATGATATCCATCCCTGACAGCATGTTTTTTGGAAAGCTTCGTAGGCTTTGAAAAAGAGAAAAATCTTCCTCACTTTTTAAGGAATATTTTTAAGAGACCATAACGGCAATTTTGCATGTTTAAACCCAATAAATACTACCTGCATATACGTTATTTTATTAACAACCATTTTACGAAACATAAAACCATATTTTAGTTTTTCTGTTTTTTTGCCATATCCCCAGTCTTTCAAAAATCAAATGTTCAGGCGATAAATCCACCTTAAAATTCAACGTTTTGCATGCTAACATGTATGTCCAAGTATAGATGGGACAGTCGTTTTTAATTTCTCAGTAAAAGCCATCTTCTCCTGGGACTGTATTCCCTGGCAGAGACATACATTGCCTTCCATGCAGCTTCTTGTTGGGCTGATTAAATAAAGTTACTAGGAAAAAAAATAGACATAGTTTTTGCTCAAGCAGTTTCAAGTCTCTACAAGTTGACTTTAAGAGCATACTGGAATGGACTGAAACCAATGCAATGGAAAACCAATATTTACCTGCCCCAGTAGTATGTTTTGGGAAATGTTTGTTAGTAAAGTAACATGTATGCATGGATACGGGTTGTATATATTAGGCTTAAACATGCAAAACCACCAGTATGGTCCCTTAAAGTGTAACTTAACACCATCGTACAACCTTGTTTTTTCTGACATCTACATGTTGAAGTTCTCACCTTTCTGCAGATTGTAATTTGGTGTGTTCATACAACATGACATCACACCAAGCTGAAAAGTGTTGTTTTCAAGAGATCTTCTAAAGCTCATTGCACCTCTGCTGGATGAAGAGTCTCATCTGCTGCACCTGAACATTTCCCAAAAGTGATGTCATGCACCTGAACACACCAGAGTGCACTCTACAGCAGGGTGACAACTTCAACACGTAGAGGTCAGCCAAAAACAAGGTTCTCAGGATGGTGTTAAGTTCCACGTTAAATTAAAACCTTTTTTGCAGAGAATCAATTGAAGCTTGTTTGGCTGGTGTACAACTTGGCTCTCAGTGGCTCCTTGTGCACTTGTCATCTAGTCACTGGTATGATGTAACTAGGATGTTGTAATGCCAGATGTCCATCTTCACTTGAACTGATGGCGTGTCTTAATAATGAATGCCGAGGACTACTGTTGGTCGGTCTTGATAAGCACCTGATAAATACTGAAAATGTAAATATATTAACAGCTTTTAGTTGAATGTTGAATAGGCATTTGATTAGTGTTACCTAGCAGCATTTGATTAGTGTTACCTGTGATCAAATTCCTGTGACATAAGAGGCATCATGAGTGACTTCAAAGGATGCTGTTAGACAAAGAAATACTATTGGTTGTCATGGTCCTTTATATAGCCTGAGGAAAGCTAATGTTACTGTAGATTTTACCGTGTTATGAATAGCTCAACAGTGAGATCTCTTTTTCAGTTAAATATTGTAGTAGATGAGAATTCTGCCCCAACTTGTTAACACATTCCCTCATTTCTCGTCTTCCTCGTTGGATTCTGTCGAGAGAGCACAGGAAGAGTGTGGAGGACAGAGAAGAGGGTTTAGCAAGCTTTCATCATGAAAGAGTCAAATTCAGTGGAAGAGATCTCATTGGCCACATTTCCTCGGCTCTCCTTTAGAAATGTCAGCACCCACACAAGCCTTTCACACTCTCTCAGTACCCCCACCGCCACCGCCATCACCACCAACACACACCGGGATAGGCTTCTGTGGCTCAGAATGATCTTCCTACACACACACTCCCTCCTGCTTTCATGATGTGTGAGTGTGCTTAAAAGGAGCTCAGCAATGATGCGATACAGGCTCTACCTTTTATGGCTGGAAAATTACTATCTTTGCTCTCACCCTTACTATTTAGCTTGTCATCACTGCTGTCTCACTCTTCCAAAAGTCATTCTGTTCAGTTTGCCATCAGTTTCTTTTTTGTATTATGGCCCTTATGAACATAAAGGAGCATACCAGTGATTTGGCATACTACCGGAGCAGTACATTTTAGATTTGTTTCTCCTACCTTTCAGGTCATTCCAGTACACTATTAAAATCAACTTGTACATACTTGAAATGTGTTTGAGATAAGTAATCCATCACAGCAAACTGAACGGTGTTCTTTTTTTGTCAAAAGTTACTTAACTACTCCAAGATGGATATATATAGATGAAAATGTTCATCTCTGCAAGGGAATAGTTCCAGAAGAAGACAGATTTTTAAACAGAAATTTAAAATAACTGCCTTCTACATTTGGATGTATGTGTCAGCAGATTAAACATTGAATTTTAATGTAAATGGTATAATCACTCGAACATCTGATTTTGAAAGATTAGGGGATTTGTCAAAATAACAGGAAAACTAAATTAAGGTTTTATGTTCTGAAACATGGTTGTCAGTAATGGAACACATGCAGGTTGTATTTATTGGGCTTAAACATGCAAAATCACTAGTATGTTCCTCAAAGTGCACATTGAATTGCAGACTTATCAGAACAGATTTTTTTTAGTCACTGAAACAGGAAAGCTGCCAGTTATTTGAAAAAGAGAGAAGCCTCTGGTTGGTTGTGCTGGTGTTAGTCAGCAGTGTGGAAGGTTGGATTGAAGTTTATCAGCAGTGATGGAATCCGTTCAGACTAAAAAGGTGATGCTAATTAAAAAATAATTACCTGTGTGGGTTGTCTAATATCATGACAGGAACATTTTTCAAAGTGAAACATTATTTTAGATCTGTAAATTTGTCAGTTTGGTCAGATTCAGCAGATTAAAAAAAAGTAACTCTGCATTACATCTTGCATGGAGAACACTAACCTGTGCGATGGATGTTTCAAGTATTCTACACTTGAACACCCAGGTGTGTGTGCGCGCGCGTGCGCTCCTACTGGGCAGAAAAATTCAAGGAAACACTGGGTCCAATATCAGCTTACAAATAAAGAAATTACCAATTGGCTCATTCACAGTATTATACCATTTACGTTAGAAAATGAACAATATAATGAATTCTGTTTCATGAGAAATAATTATTTAAGCATGAATTTGGTCTGCTTTATTATATTTATGTTTGAAGGGACTGACATGTTTTTGTGGGTCTGCAGTAAAACTTAAAGAAACAAAATAAAACTATACTTATTAAATAACATTTGTCTTTGAGTGGTAAGAGAGAATGTTTTACTAAGGAGGAACAGTATGAACAATTGTTCTGGATTTCCAAAACATTTTTAATATTAATTTAACATTCTTATAAAAGAATGTTATAGTCTATACATACATAGGAGGTATGTGGATGTATACATTGAAAATTAACTTTGGTTAATTCAAATTCTTTGATCCAATTTATAACATTAGTAAAATAATATTCTAAAGCATTTCTATAGAAACATTTCTCTTCTCTCAGTATGGCATGGGCATATAAAACTTTTTTTTTTTTAAAATCATCTTTAATAACATAATAACTTTCTGTTGCAGCAACTCAACTGTGATTTTTTTTTTTTTTTTTTTTTCTCATGTCTTATTGTGATGTTACCGGAGAACTGTTGTATTTGTATAATAGTGTATCCTGCAGGCATTTAATACTTTCTGTCTTACAAAAGTGAGTATGTGTCCTATTCAGAAAGGGATCAGGTTGTTTACGGCTTGACTGTGTTCTAATGTGGAATTTTCACAACACACCCATATCAATAATGCCACACTGAACACAACAATACTGTACTTTGGAGTGCATTATGTCTGAAGAATCACTTTTCTTTTTCCTATCTCTCACTTTTCCCTAGATGTGGCAAATGGCAGCTCTGGCTACAAGCCTCCTCCCAGGACAAAGGAGGTGGTCATCAACGGTCAGACGGTCAAGCTGAAATATTGCTTCACCTGCAAAATCTTCAGGCCTCCCCGTGCGTCCCACTGCAGCCTCTGTGACAACTGTGTGGGTGAGTTAAAAAGGAAATTCTCTGAATGGGAGTTTGCGTGGACGAGACTATACAGTGTTTGGGTTTTTGCCAGAATTTGGTATCAGTCAATTATTTCAGCATCATTAAACAAAAAAAGCGGCCAAAGCGTCTGCTGTTCTGTCTGTTTTGGAAACATAAGCCAAGCTCAGTGTGCTTTTAGCTTGTGATGCAAATGCTACTGCGAGTATACAGATGCTAAGATGAATTGACATCCGTTTAAAGAACTGTTTCCAGGAAAGCAACAAAAAGAAAGAAAATTAGCAGGTCGAGGAGTTTTGCTGCTGCTGTTTGCATCCACATGCGTTTTCTCAGGAGACAAAGTGAAGAACGGAGCTACGCAATTACTGGCACTAAAAGACTGGAAAATAAACAGTCCTGGGTTTTTGTATCTCTGCCTCATTGGATCTCGTTGCCGCTCCCTCACCAGGGACAACTCTTTTCTTTGATCACAAGTGGAAAAACTGACAAAGACAAGGAAAGTAGTGAACACAGGCAGAAAGAATAAAAGGTGATAATTAACGGCGGTGATGACTCGCTGACAGGAAATATGTCAGACTGGCAGATGGAATAGAGTAAAGTGAGGGCAGACTTGCAAATGTGCTGTAAGTGTTTCTGCATGCACAAACTCAATTTTGTTCACATTTTAAGTAGACTATCAATTAAGGTGAGCGTCTGTGGTCATAGAGGCGATGCAAAAAGACTCAAGAAAATAGGTCATTAGGAACAATTATGCCGTTCACTCAGGGCTGCAACAAGTGACACACTGGCAAGCGAGCCCTTAATTGTAAAATGTGCGGTTGGCTCTCTGTTAATTGCTCTTTTGTGTACCAAGTGGCCGAGAGAGAGAGAGAGAGCGCGACAGACGAAAGTACACACACACACACTGAAATCCACAGCAGTGTATAAATAGCCCATCCTCACTACATATTTTTAAAGGACCATACCGGCCATTTTGCATGTTTGAGCCTAATATATTCAATTTTCATACACGTCATGTTCCTGATAATCATTTCCCAAAGCATACTACTGGAACGGTGAATTTAAAAAATTTGTTTTCCTACCTTCCAGACCGCCATTGGTTTCAGTTCATTCTGGTACGCTATTAAAATCAACTTGTTGATACTTGAAATGTTCTTGGGATAGGTAATCCATCATTGCGAACAAGACGTATATTCAGGGTTTTTTTTTGACGTTATGTAATTTTAGCATTTAAGTACAATAAAAAGCACAGTGAATGTATGTCTCCACTGGGGAATATAGTTCCAAAAGAAGACCTGTGTTTATCAAAAAATTTAAATGACTGTGACTTCATAAGGTTGTGTAACTATTAGCAGGCCAAACATCGATTTTTAAGGTGGGAGTATCGCTTGAATGTTCGATTTTTAAAGATTAAGAGATTTTGCAAAATATCAGGAAAGCTAAAATATGGTTTTATCCTTTGGGAAATGGTTTTCAGGACCATAAATGTATGAAAATTGAATATATTAGGCTTGCAAAATGGTAGTATGGTCCTTTAAGCATCAGGAAATGACTGTGGTGAAATGAAAGAGACTGTGAGTTTGGGAGTTGTGCTCATTGTGCACATTGTGCTCAGAAAAGCATGTGTGTGTGTATGCGCGCACGCATGCATGCCACCATTGTGCTCTGTACGAAACAGAAATATACAGCGAGAAAAGAAATTTCCTTTGTAAAGTGGGATAAGTCTGGCAATAATTAGACGTTGCCATGTACTGTAGCAGAGCATTTTTATCATTCCGAATCTTTTAGAATAAGGTTTCAACAATCATGTTGAAATGCAGACGGGAGGAAATGAAGAATGAGGCCATATCCACGCTGCAGGTGGCAGGTAACTCTTTTGTTCTGTTTCATAAGAATGGTATGAAGCAGCTCTTAAAGCTCCAAGTCTCCACCCAACACACACAGCTGTGAAACTCCACGATGAAGTCTGGACTCAGTCATTCCAGATTCAGATGAATGAATACGAGGACATTATTCAATAAATTATGGCACAGTCGACAAAAATAGAATTTCCTCTAACGCCCTCCTCTGCCTTTATATGTATGTTTGATCTCCCCAATGGAGTCAAATGGATATCACGTTTGTGTTACCGTAAAAACAGTTTCTACGTCTTTCACGATCTGTTCAGCACTAGTAATAGCCTGGATTTAACTGTGTGTTATGATGAGTACTTCCGTTTCTGTCTCTCATTATATCTGCTGCTGTAAGTGACATGGCACTGTCAAGCTATTAAATAAGTCAGCAGTCAGACTGAATAGGAGTTCTGGAGTGGACCTCGAAGAGAGAAACAAGGTCAAGTTGCTTCAGTCCTTCTTTAGAGAGACCTCTCCTTGAGGTGATTCGGTTAGCATTCAGGGGAACAGAATTATGATAAAGGAACGCTGCCTCCTGTGTTTCTATCTCACACTCTCTCATTTCATTAAAATTTAAGTAAACAGCAGGGGTGTGTATTTTTTTTTTTTTTTANTTTTTTTTTTTTTTTAGATTTTTTTTGTTTGTTTTATATGAGATATTTCATTTTAGAACAAGAGGGAAATGTGGTTGTTTCATCATTTATGCTGTCAAAATGACAGCATAAATGAAAAAAATACGCCGAAAGACATTTCTGCCTGTCTGAATTGGAGTGTATGAAAGCAAACTGGAGAACACTAAAAAGTTTCACCTCTCCTCTGTTTCTGTTGTAGCCAGGTTACTTAATGTTGATGACTGCTGCGGCAGGCCGTTGTGATAATCTGATTTAATCAGTAGTCGCTCTGTCATCCTGCAGAGCACACAGAGTTTGCTTTTCTCTGACACGTTTCAGCCAGGCATTGATTCACGCAGAGGGAAAGCAGGTCATTTCACCTCACTAAACAAATAATGCCTCTGACTAATTGGTTAAGTATCTACTACTGTGCACAGCTAGTAGTTCCTCCTGCTGCTAGGACCACGGAGTTGAGGCTGATTAAATAACGATGCGAACAATAATCAGGCCGCTCATAGAGCAGTCGCTGAAATGAAAACTGTGTGATAGCTGCAGTATCTGAAAGAAATATTTCATAGTCCAGAACACTTCAGAACACATACACATTTTGTATTTTGAATATTTTAAGTAGCATATTTTAACTGTTTCTGAAATCCAGACATCGTATGCACTTACACAGCCGCTTCTCCAGAGTTGAGGTGAACAAGCCTCCTTTGTGCTGCATGCTAACACTCTGTTCACTTCTACAAAGCAGCACTTTTTTTCACCGAGGAGACTGACAGGCGTGTGTCAGTGTTTACATAATGGAAACTCTCAGCTACACGACCTCTCTTGGCAACATTGTCATTGTAACACCATTCCCAATTCTTGAATTGAAACACACACATCTCTTTCAGCCCCTCTCCTGTGTGAGAACGAGCAGCGATATAGTGCCACCATCAGATTAATGGTGATAGCATCCGTCTACATGTATGTACACTATACGCGTGTAAGCTTCCCCCAAAAAAAAAAAAAAAAGGTTTGAGTCTCTCTTTTACATATAACAGCTGATATATCTTGTAATCTTTGTATCTCCCTCCATGCAGAACGTTTTGACCACCACTGTCCCTGGGTGGGGAACTGCGTGGGACGGAGGAACTACCGTTTCTTCTACATGTTCATCCTCTCCCTCTCCTTCCTCACCATCTTCATCTTTGCCTTCGTCATCACACACATAATTTTACGTAAGTACCTAAGGGGAAATGGGGCACGTACTCAGGCATTTTAAACACACACACACACACACACACACACACACTCCTCATGGTAGTGCTCTGTGTGTGTGTGGAACCAGCAGGTTGGAAGTGGGCGTAGTGAAAAGCTACAGCATTCTGGCTTGTTACTGGCTTTCCAGCTGGGAGCAGGCAAAAAACTGTAGGGCTTCCTGTGTGTGTGTGCGTGCGTGTAGATATATATATATACTGTATGTTCTTATATACATAAATGACAGTGTGTACACGAAGACTACACTATGGCATGAAACGTGGGCCTAAATTAGCTGATAGAAAATGTTAGCACTGCTTATTAAGAGCCCTCATCTTTGTCTTTGATTTTAATAATGCAACGCTGGTTTTGTGTGACAAAGTTGGCAATTGTTTAATGTGAAGTTTGTTTTCCCTGCTGGGTTCAGAATGAAAGTAAAGAACATAACAGTAATGTTGTAAGCAATAGTTCTACCTGATCGGCATTACTGCTTCTTCTAATTAAAGGGGAGTCCAGTCCTCCAGTGCTTATTTGAGATACTGAAATCCTACCTTTGTCTTTTTATTATATTGTTTATCCGTTGATGATGCTGAGCATTAAAGGACCATACCATCCATTTTGCATGTTTGAGCTTAATATATTCAATTTTCATGCATGTAATGTTACTGACAATCATTTCCCAAAGCATACTACTGGAACGGTGAGTTAAAAAATTTTTCTACCTTCCAGACCGCCATTGGTTTCAGTTCATTCTAGTACGCTATTAAAATCAACTTGTTGATACTNACCTTCCAGACCGCCATTGGTTTCAGTTCATTCTAGTACGCTATTAAAATCAACTTGTTGATACTTCAAACGTTATTGGGATAGGTAATCCATCATCATGAACAACACGTGTATTCAGGTTTTTTTGAAGTTTCATAATTTTAGTGTTTAAGCACAATAAAAAGCGCGGAGTGAATGTATGTTTCCACCGGGGAATATAGTCCCAAAAGAAGACCTGCATTTATCAAAAAAATTTTAACAACTGTGACTTCATAATTTTGCGTAACTATTAGCAGTCGAAACATCGATTTTTAAGTTATCGCTTGAATATTTGATTTTGAAAGATTAAGAGATTTTGCAAAATCCGTATTTCAGCAGGAAAGCTGAAATACGGTTTTATCCTTTGGGAAATGATTGTCAGTAATGTAACATGTATGAAAATTGAATATATTAGACTCAAACATGCAAAATGGGGGGTATGGTCCTTTAAAACGAGCATGTCTGTCCATTTTGTCTGTTACATTTTGCACATCTGCAGGACAAAAGCCAAAACATTTTCATCATTCTGACTCATAGGAGCCACAGAGACCTGTACATAACACAAATCTATTGGTCTTTTTTCTGGCTCTGTCCTCCTCAGCACGGATGGTAGTTAAAATGGAATGTCAATTTAAGTGGGCATGTTCATTCTAGCTCAGTACATCTTGTTGACAGAACCCACTTATACATGGAGCAAAAAAGAGAGTCTTCAGCAGGTAATTGCTCCAGAGTGTGTAGTGCCCAATATTTGATGCAAGCTCCTGCATCAGGAGGGTGTTGTTGAATGCTGATAAGTCTCAAGTTTGTGTGTATTGTGTGTATTTGCTGAACACAAATGTCGACTAACGGAAACTCTGACTTTCTCTGTCCACAGGCTCCCATCGAAATGGGTTCCTCAATGCACTTAAAGATAGTCCTGCCAGATATCCTTCCACCGTTATGTCTTTTGGCTGATGCTGTATATGTCTAAATGTGATAATGTGATTTTTCTTTTCTGTTTTTTTTTTCCTGCCTGTCTGACCACCGTTTCCTTTGCTCTCATTTCATAACACAGACTAAGGCCACAGCTCGGGCATTTTACAGGTCACAGCGTAGGTCAGAATCCACTCGCACAACATGCTCCGACCATTTTCATGCACTGCTCTTGGCATTTTCTGCAGAATTACAGTGCATGCATGACTGTCTTTCTTCTGATTAGTCCTGCGACATCAGGCTTACGCAGCTCGCATGGCGCCATTTCCCTCTCTTATCTCTCTCTCTCTCTCTCTGTCTGGGTTGATTGATTCGGTCTTTCTTTGATTTCATTTAGCTTTAAACTGCACCCTCCTCCTTCAGCAGCGGAGCAGGATTGAGTGTGGACGTGTCTGTGTGACAGATAGGAAGTTTGCGCAAGACACATTAATGCAAGTATGTTGTCTCATTGTTTTAGCATCAGTGAACATCAACTAAATTGTGACAAATCATGCCTTTCAAAACTTTATGTTTTGATATTGGAGTATTTAGTATCTTGCCACATGACCTCAGTTTGAAGCTATAAATCCAGGCAGTTGAGGCTGAAAGCAGTCAACTTGCATCACAATTTAATGCCGCCACCATGACAGACTCTTTCTGAGTTGCAAATCAAGTTGAGAGCAGGGGGCTGTAAGTCTCTCTCTCTCTCTCTCTCTCTCTCTCTCTCTCTCTCTCAGTCTGAGTGAGATAGCTGTTTCTCTGGCATAGAAGCTGATAACAGAGTCCATGTCCTACAGGGGTTTAATAAAGGGGAATTGGAGTTGATAGTATCGTAGCAGTCATTTGTACTTGGCGAATGATGACATGTTTTGTCCTTGCTAAGGAGCGAGACACACGGGGAGGAGAGAAAAAGAAGATTAAGATAGAAAAAAGGGCAAAGTGAGGTCATTAAGTTGAGTTTTCCCAGAGCTGCTTAACAGATTGATTTATGATCGTTTGTAGTTTATGTAATAGGAGAGTAATGGTTCATGGTTTGGTACGTATCATTATGGAATCACGATTTCAGTACAATATAATTCACATTAGGTGCACTGAAGAAAAAAATTACACATACAATTTCCAACATATTTGTATTTTACAAACTCATACTTAATGCCTTCATTAAATTATTTTCACTTATAATTCAAATAAAATGCACCAAAATAAAATTGTGGTTGAAGTTAGTGAAATTGGGTAATCATGGTCTGTTATGTCACTGTTGTGATACTGCTAACATGCACTGTTAGTACACAGTTACTACAGTTGTAGTTCATTTCAAATTCATATTGCTCCCACACAGTCACCATTTTCACATGTTGTGTCACAACACATACTGATGAATCGTTGACATAATATTTGACAGCTTGTGAAACGCCGATAAAGAATGACTGGATGGAAATGAACGACTGTGCATGTAACCATGCTGCGCCACAAAGTTTGGATGGTGAATTTTCAACAGGAAACGTTACACCCGGACAAGTATTTAATTTTTTTTAATAAGACCATATCGGTTTATATCTGTATTAAATATAGTTTGTAGTACATTATTGTGATTTATGGTATATTGAAATGTTATTTTATGAATTAAACATTCCAGTTTTACTGTTAGTACACAGACTATAGGTCTGTAGTAGCATTTGAAGAGTTATTATAGAGCAGATTTTGTTTTGGGAAGGTAGAAAGATGCATCTTTTTGTATTTGTGTCTGTGTGAGCAGTATTCTGCTGTTCCAGCCAAATGAACTGGGAAGTAGGAACTATTGCCAAGCGAGGAACAGCCCTGGGGTCATAGGTCAGTACACTAGCTGTTAAATCTATATCCATTTTCTGCCTTTTCAATCACTGAGTGGGTTTGTATTGTGTGTGTTTGTCCTGATGGCCTCGTACGATGTTGCCTGTTTTACTAAAGAAATGGACAGATGAATCTGTGGAGGTAAATGTTCCTTGACTTCCTTGTTTCACTGTGCTGGAGGTGGTGGTGTGTTTCTTCTCTGTCTGGTCCATAGTGGGCCTCTCAGGCTTCCATACCTACCTTATCAGCTCCAACCAGACCACCAATGAAGATGTGAGTATGGAACTTAATGTGCCACGTATCACTTTAGAAACATACATTACAAACCAACTATGTATAGCTTAAATAAACCATAAGGAAATTTTAATGTCTGTTTTACTATCTTGATTTGAGGGATTAGTTTTCTAAATTCCAGTTTTTGGCAGTGGAAGCATTTAAGAAGTTACAATGATATATCGTTTTTTATCCCAGCAGGTATACAAACCATAAATTATTAAATATGCCAAGTTTTAATATTACATTTAAAAAAAAATGCTAACGTTGCTCTGTGATTGATAGGTAGGCAGAGATACTGAAGTGAAATAGCAACATGTTGCTGTTCTTTCTTGCCTGTTTGCATCACAGCTACGGCTGCTCACTTACACAGTCTGCAAACAAATGTCTCCTCTTCGTCTTTGCATCATTGCCTGATCTTGTTGACATGTGGTGTTGTGCTCCCCCTCCCCAGATAAAAGGATCATGGTCTTCTAAAAGAGGGAAGGACAACTATAATCCTTACAGCTACGGGAATATATTCACCAACTGCTGTGCAGCCCTGTGTGGACCTCTGCCTCCAAGGTACGGTATATTTGTGTATTTGTGCCTTGATTCCCAGATGATGACATATAAGCCAATATCATGCTTTGCTCTTCTTCTAACATGAAAGCTCATTTCACAGTTTTTCACTTCACCGTAATTGGGCTCAGCACCTGTTTCTCTTTACTTGTAGTTTTCTTTTTTTTTTTTTTTTTTTTNTTTTTTTTTTTTTTTTTTTACTGATGGGCGATATAAAACACTTAGGCAAGACTGTGTTTGATGTGAGGATCTGCTTTGAAATCAGCCTGCTTGCAGCCTTTTCTCTATACATAGCTACTGAGATACCGCAAGAGGGGAAATGATTTCAAGCCCATTCGAACCAAATCCAACATCAAAGTTAGCTAGATGTATTAGATTTCACACTGTTGCTGTTCATGTGATTTAACACAAATACTGGCTAACTGTCACAGCCACATTCTCGTGTCCACGTGACTAAACAGCGGCACACATTGCGCATTTCCTCTGGCTTTGCCTCCCAGCTCCTTTCTGAAGTACTCATCTGTCAAACTTGCAAGTCTGGATTCCTCTGGTTTAAACGGCTCCTTATTACATCATAAATGCTATACATCTTCCATGATATAGGTGATGGGGTCTCTGTGGTTAGCAGTGAATTTGTGCTCACCCTCTGGACAGAGATACCCGCTATCTGCTCTTATCTTTCCTGGCCACTTTGAAGATACAAGGCTCATACTGACGCTGTCAGGACGTCACAGAGCTCCCAATCTCTGAAGAGAGATGGACACACATGCACACACACAGTTTATCACATGCCCTCAATGTCTTCTTAAATTAAGTTCTATTGAAGCGTACACACTCAACCCGAGTAGAGAAGAGCAGTAATAGAAGCGTTTAGCAGCAGCTCCTCGGTGGATTTTGGCTGCAGCCATCACAAACACATAACTCAACAGTAATGATTCCAGTGGGTGGCAAAGGAAAGTCCTTGATACACAGGTGGCTGCCATCTGCTGTGTGTATATGTGTGTGTGCATGTGCGTGTGCGGGGCCAGACACAGGCTTTTCACAGCTGGGTCCACCAGTGACTAATGAATGGTTTACCTCAGCTTCGGACTATGCAAGCAATGCTCTCGCTCTCTCTCTCTCTCTCTCTCTCTCTCTCTCTCTCTCTCACACACACACACATACATACACGCACACACAAACAAACAAAAGGCTCATACTGTTCATTCCCTGCTGAAACCTTGACTCACATTTTTAATGCATTAGCCTGCATGCTTTTGTTCTCATTTCTTCCTTGCCGTATTTACAGACATTCCAGTATTTATTTACAGCAACACGAGCCGTGGCTGTGGGTTCCTGGAGTTTCTCTGTGGGATTCCACTAACCCATTTTCACCCGAGTCCAGCTCAGTCCCACCGGTCCACACTGTCATCAGAATTTGTGTTACCTGGTTACCCGGGCTCACACTGTTTTAACACCTCCACTGCTATGTGTGTGTGTGTGTGTCCTCTATTGGAGATTAATCTTTATCAAGGTTATGAGTTCCCACTATCACACTGTTGACTTATGACCACACACACGTGTATGCACACAGTGTTAAGCTGAGCAGGTTGTTGCCTAACTGACTGTGTCAGAGTCCTGCAGCATTAATGACGATGGGATAGAAATACTAATTCGCCCTGCCGAGCGACCGCAGTGACTTATAACTGTGTTTTGTTTTTGTTTGCATCTGTATTCGAGAGTGGAGTATGTATATGTTGTATCTGTTTATTCATATGCAACTTTCAAATAATGATCCTTGTACATGCATAAAACACGTAAAGTTATGTTGTATATTTAAAAGACCATATTGGTGGTTTTGCATATTTGAGCCTAATATATACATCTCGCATACACGTTATGTTACAACATTTTCCAAAAACAGGACAAACGGGTTTAGAAAATGGATGGATGGATGGATGGATTACTGGAGTAGTAAATATTAGAATTATTATTCCTACCTTCCAGACTAAGATTGGTTCATTTCATTCCAGTACACTATTAAAATTAACTTGTAGAGACTTGAAACGTGCTTGAGATAAGTAATCCATCACAGCAAACACGACATGTATAAAAACATTTTGTTGAAGTAGCGTTATTTAACGGATCCAACATGGAGCTGCACGGAAGAAAATAAATGTCTCCGCCAGGGAATAAAGTCCCAGGAGAAGACTATTTTTTATTGAGAAATCAAAAACAACTGTCCCTTCTACATTTGGACGTATGTGTTAGCAGGCAAAACATTGCATTTTAAGGTGGGTGTATCACTTGAACATTTGATTTTGAAAGATTAGGGATTAGATTAAATTAGATTTGGCAAAAAGAAAACTAAAATACAGTTTTACGTTTTGGAAAATTATTGTCAGTAACGTATCTGTATATGCGAGTAGTATTTATTGGGCTTAAACATGCAAAATCACCAGTATTGTCCTTTAAACAGTGTTGTGCCACTGACTCACAGGGTAATTGTGCTCTACTAATCCCACCTAATTGACCTAAACTAGCAGTTCATGACTGTCAAAGTTCATGACCGCATTGTTTCTAAATCTTAGGACAACAACATTAAATGTCTTCTAACAGTGCTTTTCTCTCTCGTTTATCTCCGGATAGTCTCATTGACAGACGGGGCTTCGTCCAATCAGACACGCCGCAGCTGGCACCACCAACCAATGGCATCACTATGTACGGCGCCACCCAGTCTCAACAGAGCCACATGGTAAGACACTGACCTGACTGTCTCCTCTCCAACAAACAACTATCAGCCTAATAACCCTTTAAAACAGGAAACGATATTGGGAGTCGCGACTCGTCTCGATGTTCCTGCTGTTCTCCAGTCAGAGAGCTGCAGCAGCAGATGAGCTTTTAGCAACAGAACACTAAGTTATTAAAGCGAATGGTCGCTCACTCACAATCACGGTTTAGGTAACATCCCTCCTGAGACTCATCCACATTCAGCCATCTGTGGCTTCCATACGAGAGCCAAACATTTAGTGCTTTTGCTGCAGTGCTTTTTTTTTTTCTCTCTCACCCATCCGTGGAAAACCATAACGTGAGCCGTAACGTGACTCCCGCTATGCCTGGCCTTGGTCAGCGTGGCACATGGAGAGACGGAATCATCTCTCACAGCAGCCTGACAGACTGAATTGTGAGCTCTTGTCTTTTGTTTGTTTGCCAAACAACAAGTGGACTGTCTCACAGACGAGCTGAGGAGGATGAACTTTGCCCTGGATCAGTTTTAGGAGCTGAAGCCACAAACGGTTTGGCTTGTATTACGTTGTGTGCCGAGTGTTTAATAATGGTCAACAGTAGCTATCAGTTTAAACTCTTCAACTCTGCCGGAGAAATGACTAAATTCACTGTTACAAACTATTTTGTTTGTCCAAGATTTGTTCAAACCCACAGATATTTATTGTAGAAATATAGGAAAGATCCTAAAAATTCCAGAAATGCAAAAGATGTCTGAATATATCAGACTGAATTCTGGGTAAAAAGCGTGTGAAATTATCCTTTTTAATGTAAAGGTGTATCCATAAAAACGTGGGGTCTTTATTTAAATATTTCTAAATATTTCTTTATGACTTCAGTGAACATGTAGATATAAAACCTATTTATGTAATACAAAAATAAAATTTGTTGAAAATTTAAGGTACGAAAAGGTTAAGAGGTTAAGGACAAGCCGAAAAAAATGTAACCTTTGCGGTGCCAGTAAAGCCCGATGAAATCAGATTATTTACTGAAAACAACAGATTTCCCTCTTTTTCTTTATTTTGAACTCTCTGCCTTCACCCTTTTCTCTGACAGCGTGCTGCAGTATCTCTAACGCACACACACACACACACACACACACACACACACACACACACACATTTTTTAAAATTGTCAATTTGCTACAACAGCCGTCAAATTGCTCTGGATTCTACATATAAAGCTGGTAAAGACGCTTTAAATTTTGTGTGTCATGCTCCATGTTGCTGTAAGTTAGCAAAGAACGGCGCCGTGTTTGTCATGACTGAGATGTGTAAGAGAAAGAATTAGCTGTTTAGAAGCTGAGAACAGTACAGTCAATAAACCGATGTATTCCATAAATGTCAAATTCTCCCCTGCGGTGGAGAATAAAATATTTGGCGCCGTGCAGAGGACGCTGCGCTGATCTCAGTGACCAGAAGCAGCGAGTCGTGTTGTCAGATTAGCTCTGCTCTTCTCACATTACAGGCTGGATTTCAAGCCTGTCCACACGCTAAACGCTTCTCGTCTTTTCCCCGTTGTCTTCTAGAATCAGGAGCGACTTCTTTTTCGCATACACTCCGTGTCGTCGTCCTCGTAGATTTTGTCAAAAGTGAACGTCATCTGTCTTCGGGAGTGTCTACAGCGGGCAGCAGACCATGGGACATTCCGTAACATTATCACGCTCAGGAACAAAAACCATCTGTTTTCTGTAGCTGTCATGGCTGACAACCAAAGTCGTCCAGTTGTGGTAGCTGCTGGCCATTTAACTAAATAAGCGATGTGATAATAGAAGCTGGTTCATAAAGCTTCTCTTAGATTAATCAGCACACCGGCATCTCACTGAAGGTGTGTCATAGGTAAACGCCAATAAAGATCAGTGCATTAGTCAGCTGCTTCATATTCACGGTCCATGATTGATACCGTTTCATCTGCTGTTAAAGTGAAATTAACATTTTAAATCGGCAAAAGGAACATAAATTCTGCTTCAGAGCTCCGCCTTTCAGAAGACTGACACTAAGATAACAGATAAACACACACGTTAACCTCTGCAGAGGAGGCTCAACGCCACAAGATCGTGTGAGAGATCGGATCAAAACTCACTATTTAAATAAACTGATCAGCTGAGTGGGCTTATCGATCAAATTTATTGATCACTAACGTGTGAGGCAAATGCGGTTTAAAATGTCACTCAGATTTCAGACTGCTGAAATTTTAACTTCCCTGACATATAAGGAAATACTGTAGTAACGCTTCTTTCAAGGCTAAAAGATGCCAGTAACAGACGTTTATGAATGAGGGAGTGTAGTTATGTGATGATATTTGCCATTATCGACATGTTAAGTATTGCACTGAGTTGTATGAATCTCCCTCCAATAGACTTCTGCACATCTGCAGCTGATAGTCACGAGTGCTGAATATTTTCCCTACACCTCATTGCAAGGGAGGGGTGTGTTGTTGTTGTGTAGCTTTGTGTGTTTAGTTGTGGTGTGGCTAAATGCATGTAGGTAAATTTTCCTTTAGGGAAACAAAAGCCCTGCATCCTTGTCTGGTGCGTTGTCTTTCATACAGATCAGAATGATTTACTGGTATGTAGAAGCCCTGTGAGTGGTTGCCACGGTAACAGCGCATGTGATGACCTTACAAAACACCACCGTAACATCAAAATTCCATTCAGAGTGCAGTAGATTTAGAGCAGACAGCCATCATCGCCTTCAGTTAAACCCACCTTGCGCAACACAGACTTTACAAGCATTTCTAACATCTCTGCTCTTCTTTCTTGCTTCTTTTCCTCCTTTTATCTTTTCTTCCTTCATGAGCTGTCAGCTATTTTTACACATATTTGATCAATCTTCGTTTCGTTATAATTGCAGCGTGAATGACAAGGGAACGACGAGCCATTGACTCACTCGCCCAGGATGCTCAACTCGTTTTCCATCCTAAACCTGCAAGACTTAATGTTTAGCTTTTAGAACTATTTCAGTAATGAGCAGCATATCCTGTTTGGCTCAGTTTTACTTCCTGGATCACTGGCACTGTTGTCCTGACATTTGGACGACAGCGACCGACCTGACGTCTTAGCAGATATGTCATCATCAGGAATAATACAGAATTAGAATCTGTAATCTCTCCACCTGCTTCAATTATCCCGCCTTTAGCCTCATAGAAGGATAAGGCAGAAGCCACGTGGATGGCAGCGCCATTTTATTTGCATAAGCTATGTTCATCCTCTTTAGGACAAATCTGTAATTGTGGATGAATTAAAGGGTGCCTTCATAGGAAATTGCACAAAATGACTGGAGAGGTTTTTGGGGAGAGGTAGCACTTGTGTCCTGATACACACTGGCGTGTTTTTGTTGTAAACCCGCTGCAGTTGCTTGTATTATATTTACTTTCAAAAGTGTATTTTCCTGTCACATTAAAATTAAGTAATGAAACTGAGGCCTGGACTGAAACTCTGAAACGGAGACTTTGTACGAAACTCTGGATTGAATTTAAGGAAGTCTCTTTAATCTCGTATCGTCACGTGTGCAAACCAACCCACAACGAGAGCTGTGCTGCTTCACATGTGCTCTAATAGTGCTGACGCCGTGGAAGCTCTCCGACTTTAATCAACCTCAGGACAAAGTAGCCTTTTCACTAACCTGGACAGAACCCAAGCTCGTAAATACGATAAACCGAGAGCGACCAATGCGAGCGAGAGATAAGAGGATGGATAAGAGGACTGATAAGTCTGAGAATAAACTCAAAGGTAGCGGAACTTCTGTTTAAATTGCCTCTGTCATCTGCTCTCTTTTTAGGTCAGTGAGATTGTGACAGCAAGGTGAGACATCGGGGACAAAGCTTTGTGCTTCGACTCTCTTCTCACCCTGTCGCTCAGGTTTTGGTGATAAGGGGAGGCATCAACATATTTTGCCCTCCCCTTTTTCTTTTTAAATGGCTTTTGCTGCACAGCTGATCTTTCATCTGTAAGAGGTGCCTAATAAAAGGGATTGCTCTGAGGTGATGAAGGGCTAATGGGGTTAGGCTAATCTCCCGGTATTGATGACTCCTCGCGCTCTAACCCGGTTACTGTGCTCAATTTTCACGTGTGATTTCCATTCTAAAGCACGGCGATAGAAATCAATAGGGCATGAGGCCGTAACTTAATAGCCTGGCGTTTTCAACTCTGTCTATTGACTTCAGCTCTGTTTTTACTGGGGCAGATGCTGATGCTGATTCTGAGTGCGGCTCTGCATTCCAGTAAGGGCACTAACATCTTGTTTCTGTCTTTTTCTCTCCCTATCATCTACTTTTCTCTTGTCACAATCTATTTTGCATTCTCCTCATTGATCTTATACATCCTTTGTTCATTCTGTCTTCCATCTGTTTTTTTTTTCATGGTCATGTATTTTCTATTTCCGTTCTTCACCTCGGGCATCTTATCTATCTCTGTCTTTCTCATCTCTTTCCTATCTTTCCTTTTCTCGTATTTCGTTGTATTTTTCCGTTCTTTTCTCTCAGTGTGACCAAGACCAGTGCATTCAGAGCACCAAATTCGTTTTGCAGGCCGCCGCCACCCCGCTCCTCCAGCAGCAAACCAGCGAGCCAGTCATCCTGACGGCTTCTGCTGAAAATGGGGGCTCGCTACCCGTTCGCACTTCCCTCACCCTGGTGGGCCCGTGTACCTCGCTCCCCCTCGGCCAGCCAACTCCTCCGACTTCCACCCCCAGCCTCAGCTGCCACGAGGCTGCAGACATGCTGCCGATCCACGGACATGGCCACACGCACAACCACGGCCACGCCATCCAGGACCCGGTCGCCCATCACCACTTTCTTACCCCGGATGAGGCGCCCTCCCCCCCAGGCATGCTGCCGTGTGGCAGCCCGCTGGGCCACAGCCACACCATGCAGGCTGGCTTCTACAATCCAGCCAGCCAGGACTCCCTACACGAGGACTCTGTCAGAGGACTGGTTAAGCTCAGTTCTGTCTGACAAAACCCCACCCCACACCCCCTCCCTGCTGGAAGCATCCATCCAACCTCTGAAAACTTCAATTTCCTTCCTGTGCCAGATTTGGACCAGTTGGCCCCCTTCTTCCCTCAACATGTTACATAACTTGAGAACTGAAAATGCTAAATTCAGCTGCTAGGAACTGAAGTGAAAGGAAGTCAAACCTGTCATCTTCTTGCCAATACCGTGCCAAACCTCTGCGCCGCAGCCAGGAGAGATGCTTCCTGGTATGGCGGCCATACTCTTCTCCGTTTTACTTCAAGAGGAGCAAAATCCATGAATTCCTGGAAACTGGACAGGTGAGTACATGGAACACAGCGGAGTTTCTTTTTCAAAGAAGTGACATGTCTAAATCACAGCCATTATAAGCAAAAATGAATAAAGACACACGTGACTGTTTTGTCATAAGGAAACATTTTTGTCAAAGGATTATTGATCTGGCGTTTTTTTGTTTTTTGTTTTTTTTTTAAACAAAAAACCTGACCTGTTTGGCCGTTGCCAATTGGACGTGTCTGTTGCCATTTTTTCTTGGACATTCTTGTCGGCATTCAGCAGTGAAACAGTTGATGTCACCATGTCGCATATCATCCTGCTTTTTCTAAGTTTCGTGTTTAAAAACAGAGACTGTTGTACTGTAACATGTTATTATTATTGTTTCTCTTACAAATTATAATATTTCCTGTGGATATTAATAAAATACAAACTTTTTATGGCTCAAGATTAACACATTATTGAGGTTTAGAAGACATAATGTGCTGATGTGAATCATACAGTGAAACGTTTCCTTTAAAGTTCATCTTGTGACTAATGCCTGTGAACCTAAATGAAACAGTTAAAAAAAAAAAAAAAAAAAAAAAAAAGCACATGTGATGAATGACACCAAACATGAATATTAATTATACCGAAACAAAGACTAGGTTGTGATCAGTTCACATTTCTGGGTAGTAAAAGCAGCTTGTTACCACGTTATCACCTAATATCTGATGCTGTGCTGCCACCTTGTGATTGATTAGGTGAGCTGCTGTTGAACTTGGAGGTTTTATAACGTTAAATTACATTTTATTTTCCAGAAACAGATGTTACAACAAGACCTGAGACTCAGGCAGAGGTGGGACCAAGTCATTGTTTTGCCACTCATGGCACTCTAGTCCCAAGTCAAGACGGGCAAGTCACAAGTCTTAAACTCTGAGTTTCAAGTCCTTGACAAGTCAACCTGCCTTGTATACAAATTTAATATCAAGGTATTTATTACTTTCCAGATAAACTTTATAATCACATGAAAATACAAACAAATAGGACTATAAAAACATATTTCAGTTCATTTGGGCCTAACAGCACAGTCTTTGTTCTTATCTTTGGTATCAGTTATTTCCAAAGCGACTCTGCCAATCGACTCGTTATAAATCTGTCATCGTTGATTGGCTGAATATAGGAATTAAGACTTGATCCTCTGCACACTTAAAATTTGCAATATTTGATTTGGGGAAAGGTATTAGATATTTCTGAGTCAAAAGTCTCAAGTCCAAGTCGAGTTGCAACTCTTCTTTGATAATATCATGTTGAGCTTCAAGTCGGTGAATTTGTGACTTGAATCCAAGTCTAACAAGTCGTGCACCTTGAGCTCATACCGCTGGACTCCTTTATGAACAACATACTTAACTATACATTCTGTAACGCGTCAGACAGGACACAGTTATGCTATTAGAACACATTTTATTGTTATTAAATAATTTATGATACACAGTAAATTCTTCATACATATAATTTACAACAGAGAACAGACGTTGCACTTAAAAAATCTGAGAGCGGTGAGACCCGACGGTCATGGGTTTAGGATTGTATGACGAGGAAGTTCAAAAGATAAAACCTAACTGCATTAGCTTGCATAAAGGTTGCAAAAACATTTGTATATTTCTTAGATTATTGATGTATTTGATTCAAACTGACCCTGTGCTGAAATGTGCTTGAACTGTTGCGCCTTTACACCATAAATTGATTTAAATGTCTGTGCCTCAGAATGAATAGCACACTAAATAAAAAAAAAAACAAATTAATGTCCCCAATAGGTCTGTCCAATTTAATTAAAACGTAATCAAATGATAAAAAATAGGCTTTGATTTTGCAGAGAAAGAAAACACTTGACTGCTTTTAATTGAATAATTGTTTTGAAGCTTTTTTTAAGCTAGCTGTACATTAAATTAGTGTCCAACAGAACGGAGCCCTTCAGCATCACCGTGTTCATATTTGCTGACTAAAATGCTTATTAAGGTTTACATAGATTTCCTGTTTTAACTGTACATTGCACTAAATAAGGTGTCTAACAGCCAAGATGCAGTGTAAGAAATGAACCAAGGCAGACTAACTTGCAGCTGTAAACAGTCATGGTTGCTCATTATGGGGGGTTGAGGGGNGGTGGTCACAGTCTTCCACACCAGCACAACTAACTCATTCACCATCTGAGGCTGGAAAATAGGACCATTTAGTCCACAACAGGATATAACCATGGCCCTAGGTCACCAAAAACCCCAAGACCAGCTTGTTATCGGTGACCGTGCTCGCTGTAGGGCCAATCACAATGCATCGTCTTGAGTCATCGTAGCTAAGCTAACGTAGCTTCAATAACCACAACACAATGGCAGACCAGCCTAGCACCCATAACCCGGACTCCCCCTTAAGGCGCGGCCATCGATTTACCACAGCTTCACGTCAGCGAGCACCAGGTCTCCCATGATCTCCAACTGGTCGATGCTGCTCAGGTCCTGCACTCGATGTCTGAAGTCAAAGAGGTGTGAGCCGTTCACCGCCAGCTTGAACTGATGAGGCTGACAGAGGATGAGAATCTGAAAGACAGAATAAAAATACATTTCAAGCTGTGAGCTGCAACAGAGAGACACCAGGCTCCAGGCTCGGTTTGGTCAGGAAGGGGAAAAAACTGTACCTTTTTTTCAGAATTCATTGTTAGAAAGTTAAAGCTGTTCCTCTTCACATTTTTCATTTCATTTAGATGGATGCTGTAGCACCTCCATCAGAAAAGCTATAAGCACAGTTTTGTGTGCAGCAGTTTGGATGATTCTACAAGGTTTGGTGCAACATGCTGTTTGTAGCTCATGTTTCTAGCCTTTTCTCTTAATATTCAGCAACACCATGAATGTTCCTGCCTGAGAATTTTCATCCATCGATCCATATCAGTATCTGGAATTGGGTTAAATTCCACCAGGTGATAGCCCATCATAGGATACACATGCCTGAATTTTTTAAAATTAAGACTGGTTTTCTAGATATGGCCAAAAAGTCGCACTTATGGCAGATTTTGCAATGTCAAAGAAACTGAAAAAAAAAATTCCTGTATCAGATGTCTCTCAAAATCATTACTGGTTATTACTGGTTATTACTGTCACTCCTCGTCTGTGTGTTTTTGTCTTTGTGTTGTTGTTCAGGTGTTTAGCCCTCCTTGATAGAAATTGTTTGTTAGTTTTAAATAAAGTGTAATAGGTTGGTCAAGGAGGGCCGGTGAAGGTCACACNAAAAAAAAAAAAAAAAAAAAAAAAAAAAAAAAAAAAAAAAAAAAAAAAAAAAATCAGATCAACTCTTCTTGACCCAAGTCCACCTTTCTGCTCAACTTCATCCAAATCTGTTACTTTTTCAGATATCCTGCTTATTAGCATTATGTTCAATGCTAACAGTGCTAAATATTTCTATTTGATTTGTTTTGAAATGACTTGCTGTGTTAAAACATTTTGTGCTAACTTATTTACATTCATTTCTGTTGTGAAAATTTCCACTGTTTATGACACATATTCCCTCCGTCCCTCAGATTATGGTGAAAATTGCAGCTGATACAGTCAAATTTACAGTTGGAGGCATTACAAACCCAAATTTTGATACTTTTTCAAAGTAAACAGAAGAATTTGTCTAAAAATGGCAGATTATTTTCTACATTTTGGAAAAACTTTTAAAGGATCATACCGCCATTTTGCATGTTTGAGCTTAATATATTCAATTTTCATACACGTAACATTATTGACAATCATTTCCCAAAGCATACTACTGGAACGNTATATTCAATTTTCATACACGTAACATTATTGACAATCATTTCCCAAAGCATACTACTGGAACGGTAAATTAAAAATGTTTTTCCTACTTTCCAGGCCGCCATTGGTTTCAGATCATTCTGGTACACTATTAAAATCAACTTGTTGATACTTGAAACGTTCTTGGGATAGGTAATCCATCATCATGAACAAGACATGTATTCAGGTTTTTTTCAAAGTTGTGTAATTTCAGCGTTTAAGCACAATAAAAAGTACAGAGTGAATGTATGTCTCCACCAGGGAATATAGTCCCAAAAGAAAAAGAACGCAGGTCTTCTCCCAAAAGAAGACCTGCGTTTATCGAAAAATTTAAACGACCGTGACTTCATAATGCTGCGTAACAGTTAGCAGGCAAAACATGGATTTTTAAGGTGGGTGTATCGCTTGAATATTTGATTTTGAAAGATTAAGAGATTTTGCAAAATATCAGGAAAACTGAAATACGATTTTAACCTTTGGAAAATGGTTGACAGTAACGTAACATGTATGAAAATTGAATATATTAAGCTCAAACATGCAAAATAGCCAGTATGGACCTTTAAAGCTGTTGCATGCACAGCTGATTTTTCATGAATTTTCTAAATTTCTACTTTTTTTTCATCGTTGCTATAGTGCCACCATCCGGAGCAAAAAAAAAAAAAAAAAAAANAAAAAAAAAAAAAAAAAAAGAAAGAAAGAAAAGATGGCATTAGATGGCATCAGAAATCTAAATGGACATTATGATTATGTTATGTTATTATTACATTACCTTATAACATTATGTTATTGTCCTGCACATCAGCACAGGAAATGTGGCACAGAGAACAAAACCCCTTTAGGCCTGACCCTGTAGGTGGCGCCTACCTCAAAGTATTCCCCAGGAGAAAAGGGGAAGAAGGGCAGCTCGCGCTCCTCCCGGCCCCAGGACTTGCTCAGGTAGGAATTCCTGATGAACATGCCGGACTTCATCCGAGGGTTCAGATGGAGAGCGATGTTCTCCGTCTGGCTGTTTCGGAGGTTCACCGTGAAGCTGGAAGAAACATGGACTGAAGGTAAAGGTTTGAGGTCTGCGCTCACCATCAGGTGTTTTATTGTGTCCGAGTCATTTTTAGTGGTACTTGGTTTACCTGTGAGGATACAAGCTGACCTGTCCTTTGATTGTGACGTGCTGACCCGCGCTCAGGCCTTTCAGCACGCTGCCTTTGTAAGGGAGGCTCTAAAACGTCAGAGAATAAACCTTGAGCAATATTATTCTCAGCTCTCTTATTCATTTATGTTTTAAAGTGCTAACTTTTGGATATATTTTGATTTTTGCATCATCATTGGCACTAAACAGTTGTTACATTGGCGTTTTTACACCAGCATGATGTAACATGCAGTTCATTCATTTTTAAAAGGCTTTAAAAATATATTCTGCACAGAATTTGGCTGCTCTATAAATGTAAGCGTAAATCTGGAAATGGAGTCTGGATTTGCCAATAATCAGATTTTGTTTTTTGTTTTTTTTACTGGCTAATTGTAGTAAATAATGTTAAGTGATTAATTCAGTGTCTATTTAAATGATGCTACAGTAGTATAAAAAAAAAAACTATTGATAAAAAAAGTTATGTATGGCCATTTACCAATTAATAATTCTTTCATTATTCTGTCTTTGAATGAATAATTAGGTTTTTAAAAGGATTCTCAAATAGTTTATAAAAAAGGGTTTCTGATTTTACTTTTTTGTTATTTGTATTTCTGTTTCCTAATTTTCTGCTTTAACATTTACAGAGTCCATATGTTATTTATAGAATCATATGTTTTCATTTTAAAGACATATACAGCCACTCTAACTGGCTGGTTCATCATTCCAGTACTGAAAATAATGTAAACTGATTGTAAAGTGGATCAATTAATTTGTTGATCACTAAAAAAAGTCTAACTATTCCAGTGGGCACACTCCAAAGACACAGTTAAAATGGCAAAAGTAAATATTTTCATTAATTAGTATAGGAAAAATTTTTACATGGTATTATAATAGTAGCAAAACTCATTTATTCATTAAAAACAGTTGAAGATTAACACATAAAAATACATAATCCTGATAAATGTGAAGACAGTCTGATTTGAAACAGAATCATTTAGGAACTACTTTAGTGTTCATGACATCATGAGAAAAACTCACCAAATCACCTGATTCTGAATAAATCGCCTGTGAGGAGAAAAAAATGCAGGATCCATAAAGGGAATAAAGAATTTTAAAAAACATGTCAGCAAATTGTGATTAAAATATTTACTTACTGAGTTTGGGATGTAGCCAATCGCGTGCACCCTGACTTTCCCAGCAACAGAAAAAGAGTCGACCATGTCCAATGGGATTCTGTGCTTGTATTCCAACAAGTGAACGCCATTTACTGCCACCTACCGGTGAAGACAAGTAGTGGAAATGAGTCATTTTCAGTTTTGTTTTTTAGCTACACATGGACTTGGTAACTGCCGAATACCTCTTCCTTCACATCCTGGGTTACTCACCTTTTTTTTTTTTTTTTTTTTTTTTTTTTTTTTTTTTTTTTTTTTTTTNAAATCGTATTCCAGCTTTCCTGATATTTTGCAAAACCTCTTAATCTTTCAAAATCAAATATTCAAGTGGTACATCCACCTTAAAAATTGATGTTTTGCCTGCTAATAGTTACGCAGCCTTATGAAGTCACGGTCGTTAAAATTTTTCAGTAAATGCAGGCCTTCTTTTGGGACTATATTCCCTGGTGGAGACATGCATTCACTCCACGCTTTTTATTGTACTTAAATGCTAAAATTATATAACTTTGAAAAAAACCTGAATACACATCTTGTTCGCGATGGTGACCTATCCCAAGAACGTTTCAAGTATCAACAAATTGATTTTAATAGCATACCAGAATGAACTGAAACNATCCCAAGAACGTTTCAAGTATCAACAAATTGATTTTAATAGCATACCAGAATGAACTGAAACCAAGAGTGAACAGGAAGGTAGGAAAAAAAATGTATTAATTCACCATTCCAGTAGTATGCTTTGGGAAATGATTGTCAGTAACATTATTCATATTAAAATTGAATATATTAGTCTCAAACATGCAAAATGGATGGTATGGTCCTTTAAGGTGAACATATAAGAGATATTAATGAAACCAAAAATATACTCTGTAAGGTCCAACCGAAATGCCTGGGTTCCTCACCTTGAAGACGTCCTCGTGCACCAGGATGACGGTCTCAAAGGGAGCTCCGCGTTTGAATGGCAGCTGATGGAGCGTCTCCTCTTTGCCCCAGCTCTCCTGCAGCAGGGAGTTACAGACCACGCAGGGGGGGCCTCTGAAGCGAGGGTTAAAGTGCAGAGCCACGTCAGAGCGTGGCTTGGTGCTGCAGCCACTCGACAGGTCAATCTGAAACCTGCAGACACACAACAAAACTCAGAGCTTTTGTGAGTCAGCATGGAATGGAAGGATGTAGTATGATCATAGAAAAATAATGTTGTTTTTTTTTTTTTAATAGACTGAGGTTCCAGAGAGTAATCAGCCTAAATTCAAATTCAAAGTTTTTGTCATATGCGCATGTAGTCATACTCATTCACTCACACTCAAGACAAGACACAGTACAGTACAGAACATAAATAAAAAAAGTCGAATATAAAATATAACAATCTGAAAGGTGGTAAGAATATACACTAAGAAATACATGTAAAATAGGAACATCAGGTTCCTCGTGATTGTTTGGGTTCACAAAAGGTTTTTGATTCTTGTTTGAGTTCTGGGAGAGTGGGTGACAGCATGAATTTAAACTAAACAAAGCTAAATTTCTTCCAAAAACTCCCCCNAAAAAAAAAAAAGTGTTTTCCTGACATACTGCTGTAAGATCAGGTACTCAGAGAAGTATTTATTGGGAATATTGGGTGAAGAACTATTTGAACAGGGTTCCTACTTGAAGTAGTTAGTTCCACAAAGAACATTCAAGACCAAAGTTTGCTTTTTGAAACTTACCGGTAATATCTCTAATAATTTATCAATTCTCCAATCAAATGACAGCATAATGCAGTGCTGCCAACTTTTTTGGAATACTCTGGAGTGAGATGTTTTTTTTTTTT
>VXCM01001735.1:0-26023 GCA_014773175.1 Lucifuga dentata
ATTTATTCGGGCTTGGGACCAGCACAAGGAGGACACTGGCTTGTGCCCCCTTGAGGCTGCATTATTATTGTTTATACCATGTGATTGGTTAATTGGTCTGGTATGCAGCACCGCCTAGGAGCCAGTGAGCTGCTGCAGTTAAACGGAACAGACGCCTGAGTGAGTCTAGGAGGACAAGGTACACTACAGGCCAGCAGTATGAGGCCACCCCAAGATTTAGCATGACCAAACTGTATAGCAAGTTAATCACAAAATGATCTGGGAGAAGGCAGACAGCAGGCTATTGAATAGAATGTTAAAACACATAAGCAAGGGAGTTTGGGCAAGAGAGTACAGACGGGGCATGCCTTCTTTAAAAATAATTTCTTAAGCGATAGAGGCTACATAATCTGCTCTTGTTGACAAATGCTTCTTAAACACTAATTACTTACATTTATTTTATATATTTTTGTCATTTCCCGTGCAATAAATTGTAAAACAATTAGAACATGTATTGATGATTTTTTTTTTTTTTTTTTTTTTTTTTTTTAAATCAGGGGTCTCAAACTTCTGACCTGTAGCGTTCAGTTTGTCACTGGAATTCCAAAGTCTGTGTTTGTGTGTGTATGACTTTATGTGAGTATTTCAATTTATATTTGTAAAAAGCTTCTTTGTGCAGGTGTGTTAATTTGATTAGTGTTACGTGTGCTAATATTACCATATAGACGCATTCAGTTATATGTTGTTGAGGAGGTAATTATATGCTGTGTCACAGGCCATGCATTATGCACAGAGTAGTAGAATCAATTAGAACTTTAGTGGGTATTATTGCTTTATTGTGGTAATTATTATACTACTATATTATTATATCACTATTTTATATTGTAATTATTGCAGAATGGGTGGTTATTTTGAGTTTGAAATACTGTACTGATATTCTATTATTTGTATCCTTCTTTAGGACCACATAAGCCAACATACACCTACTCAGACAGTTGTATCTTCAATTTACAATTAAAGAGCCACAACAATCTGTGTGGATCATTGTGTTCTGACAGATACTCAGGGGTGAATGTCACCTTCCCCCCAGCTATGGTCCAGTGAGTCCTCAGCCACACTTTGGATGTGTGGATCTCTAGCCAAGCCAGCCAAGCCTTTAACTACTCATCACTCATAATATAATTTCTGCTGACATCCAGTGGTCATGTCCAATCATAGCAGTACAGATACAAACAAAAGTGCTTGTCTGTTGGTCCACTGTGTAATCAGATGCAAAACCAATAACAGTCCAGTGAAATTAATCTATTCAACCACAACTGCAGCTTATCATTACCAAATTATTTCAGTGTGATAACTTGTGAAAATAGAACAGTGGCGATATTGGCTCCTTAATGCTACTTAAGGTTTCTTGGACAATCTGTGTAGTCTAAGGAAGGCTCGTACTCTCAGCATATAAAGTCCTAAACCTTTTCCTGGATCAGACTTTAGTCTCCAAACAGATCTGCTCCCCCTGAGTTTTTCTGACTGGCAAACAAACTCACAAGTCTGCACTTACCCAAGTAATTTCTCATGGAACTAGATGTGCTTTCATACTGGAGCCCTAAAAACATATGAAGACATGCTCCTTCAAGAGTTTCTTTGACTATGTGTGTGTGTGTGTGTGTGTGTGTGTGTGTGTGTGTGTGTGTGTGTGTGTGTGTGTGTGTGTTCCTGCATATGCTGGGACAAATGTGGATTAATCTATAGAAGATGACAGCTAATCTTTGATGGCTCATCCTCATTAGGCCCTATTAAGTGTCAGACATTGTTAATTGAACAAATCCAAGGACTCAGACATTTGCTCATGCGGAGTTTTGACAAATTTTATCATAAAAAATCCACTGAAACACATATTTGCATTTATAATACAGTACACCAAAAGTATCATACAACTGATTCTCTATTTACTAAATGAAAATATATTTACTATAGGATATGACCCCTAGGTAGGATTAGAGTTAGATGGGTAGAGGGTCAGGGTTAGAGTTAGAGGGCTAGAGGTTAAGGGTTAGAGTCAGGGGCTATGGGCTAGGGATTTAGGGTTAGGGCTAAATGGTTTGGGTTGGAAGGCTAGGTGTTAAGAGTTAGGGTAAGAAAGTTATTGTTAGATGGTTTGGTGGTTAAATTGTCAGGGGATAAGGGTTAGGTGTTTGGGGTTAAGGGTCAGGGCCTAGGGTGGAGGGATAGGGTTAGGGGTTATAATTTGGGTTATACCTGTAATGTAACTACTATAGTTTGACCAAGAACTGATTAAACACTGTCCTGTAACTGCTGGGTAAGAAAATAATAAAGTCAAGTGTCTTTCCATCAGACAAATCTCTTAAACTGACTTGTGACCCCAGTCTCTGACCTCACTGTCAGGTTGTGATCTGTTCTCTTTGCTTAATCTCATTGGCTCACACTCTATCCTCAAACAAATAAGCCCCGCCCCCAGGCTTTATCCTCTGAGCTGACGTTTATCCTAAGATACATGCCATAAGCTGCCGTCTGCTTTTTAACATATGCAGGGGATCAGTGTGTGTTGGTGAATGTGTTTGAATGTGTGTAGCTGGCAGTTGTTTGTTCCTTAAAGCTTGAGTCTGGGTTTTTAGGAGGTTTGAGGGGATTTTCAGGGTGTTGTGCTTGTGATCTAAAGATTCTCTTTCCAACACATGACAGTAGGAATGGATACTGACAGAAACCTTGCAGAGGATTTGACAGTAACAGGTCAGTGATCAGATCACAAGCATAGATCACATGTTTTCATATCTATGATAAAACTATAAATATGTGTGAGGGGCCAATGTTTTTTATGTATTTATGTGCATTGCTTGCATAATGTCTTTTTTTCCACACAGCAGAGTTGTTGTTACAGTAGGACGTTAACCTGTCCTCCCTAATGCTATGGTCCTTATTCACACATAATTACATACTTAACACAGACATGTAAGCACACGCATGCATCTCACTAATAAAATTTGCAGGTCTCATATTTAATCAGCTATATTTTGTGGCTTTTTCTGTAAGGTTTAGTCTTTAATGTAGAGACTATGCCAGGAGGATTCATTATCTTCTCATAATTCACAGACAGAGATGTATGGCTGCTGGCATCTGTATGTTTTTTTTTTTTGGAATGTAGACAATACAAGCATTAGAAAGCCATCATGACTTTTACAGGAAAGTATTGATCCAAAGATTTTTCCCATACATTATGGACTGACATGTCTACAGTCAGAAATGTAACTTTCTGCTGGTCTGCTCTCACAGACTGGGGAAAGCCAAGCAGAAACCCACTTAAAGAGGATTTGGGGGAATTACTGTACACAGTGGCACTTATGCGTGGGTGACAACACGTGTTAACATCAAGTCACAGACTAAAACTCAGTCTAACCTTTTCATTCAGACTGGAGAAAGGAAAGAAAAACCCTGTTTATTTGATCATCTCTGCTCTTTATCTCTGGATGCAGACAGAACTGGTTCCTGAGGCCTGAGTGAGTCCCCGAATGGACCTCACTAAAATCTCACCCTCACGTAAATGGAGAATGTCCAAAAGCAAGGCTCTTGCCTGCTCTCTGCTGGTCTTCCTGTGTCTGTACACAGTCACAGATAAACCATTTAACTTCGCATTCATTCTCACGCCTGATTTAGAGTTCAGCTTCTGGTCAGAGTTAACATATCTCTTACCCTATGGTATACAGTATGTACATGTGTGCTTTTGTATTTATTGTGTCTCCATGTACCTAGGAATGTCTGGGTGGAGTGAATGTTTCACTAATCAGGAGATATTTGCAACTGTCAGAGAAAACAGTACTCCAGGAAAACTTATTGCTGAGGTCATCACAGACACTACAATGGACTGGGTGCACTGTAGCCTTGATGGAGAGGATGCTGATTGGTTCTTCTTTGATGGAATAAACCTACGACTCAATTCATCATCTGAGAGGATCCTTGATCGAGTGGTAAACGCTGATACATAAACCGTGAATATAATGTCAGTAATTGTGATTTTAATTGTTGCAGAGGGAAATCTAGTGTCTGTGGGCAAAAAAATGCTTGGGGCCCCTTGGACTTTTTTTTTTTCCACAGATGATTCATAACCTTACCTTACCCCAAAGTTAGTGATGTGACGGAGGGNCTTTTTTTTTTTCCACAGATGATTCATAACCTTACCTTACCCCAAAGTTAGTGATGTGACGGAGGGTCTTCTGTTGTGGTGGTTGAATGGATATGTGGTGTGTGATCTTCATCATTGTGAAGGTGATGGTGTGTTTGTGGACACTGATGGCGGTGGATGTTGGTGCTGCTTGAAAAAAAAACATATAAACAGAGAGAGAGAGAGAGAGAGAGAGAGAGAGAGAGAGAGAGAGAGGATAAAAGGTATCACTATTAACATTAGGATGACCTGAACTCACAGCAAACTAAATATAACATTAGGAAGGATATATCGGCACACAGTATCAGCTCAAACAACCACTATACTTTGGTAGTTGCTAAAAAAAAAAAAAAAAAAAAAAGTCCAGCAACTATAAAATTTAAATACCTGGTAAAAATGAGTCCTCTGCAATGAGTCACTCTGTAGCTTAGTCAGATGGCTAGCCTAGCCTCTAACGAATGCAGTTTTAATAATATATGCTAATGTTAAGCTAATGTTAAATAGGGAATGTTACTCCGAACCATTTGACAAACTTCATTTTGTTATGTGCCAAAAATAAAGCTGAGTGAACTAGCTAGCTACAGTGGACTGGACTTCTTCTTCTTCTTGTTTCCCTTTTCTCTTTTATGGGGCTTGAGAGATAAGTCCTCTTCGTTTTGATTTTGTCACTCTTGTCAGTTCGTCGTGACCACCTGTTCGTTCGAACTCTGGCGCTGCCGGGAGATTCAATAAAGTTTTGAAGAAAAAGGAAAACAAAATCTCGCGATGCTTGCGAATGCGGTGGGGCCCCGTTCGGGAGGTTTCTGAGGCTTGTGAATCGCCCATCGAATGTTTCAAGGGGGTTCCCGCTTTAGGACTAATGTGATCGGCCGTTGCTCCGTCGGGGCCCCCACAAAACTCGAGGCCCCATGCCTTCCTTGCTTGTCCTGTTGCTTAAAATTAATGTCTGTTAAATTAATTTCTTCTGTATGTCTACCAGCCTGTTGGTGTCTCTCCTGTCTTTCTCTCTTTCAGGCACAGGATCCAGTCTTAATTGCAGAGTTGAAATGTTACGAAGAGGACGTACTTCAGGTACATTTAGCATTTTAATTTAGCCATACTTATTTGTGTGTTGGCCATGATTCAAACCTGTCTTTGTTTTTGTAGAATGTGTGCAGGATCATGGTGGAGATTCTCAATGAGAACGATAATTTCCCTGTGTTTGAAGAAAATACCGTCAAGTCTCTTTTTATCAGTGAGGTAAAACATTTATACACAAATACTCATCTGTGCATGCATAAACAAAATATATAAAACTAATATATTTAATGTGTTTCTGGCTTCCTGTGTGTTGATGTTTTCTAGTTGACTCCTGTAAATTCTTTAGTGTTTACTGTCCAGGCCACTGATGCAGATAATGACAAAATCATATACTCCATTGACCAGACATCAGTAAGTTCTGCATTCACACAATTCAATTTAAAATAAGAAAAATAGAATTATTATATTATTGTGTGTGTGTGTGTGTGTGTGTGTGTGTGTGTGTGTTTGTTTAGCCTGATGCAGCGTACTTCAAGATCGATCTCCCAAATAGTGGACAGGTTTTGCTGTCCAAGCCTCTAGACTACGAAACCAAAACCTTGCTGAATGTCACCATCCATGCTTCGGTAGGCCATGCACATTCTATTTTCAATCACAAATGCATCCTCTAGTATAATTTCTAATTTTCCAACAAATACATATCATCTAGATTTGACTTCCAGATACATTTGATGCTTTCAGATTAACCATATTCTGATTCAGCCGTCCATGACACCGATTTTCAATAGCAAGATATCCAATAAAGTCTTGAATTTTGATTGCTCCAGGAAATGAGCACTGCTGAGCACTTTAACATCAGCACCACCATCACCATCACTGTCCTGGATGGAGATGATCAGTACCCACAGTTCCTGCCTTGCACCCTGCTTTTACAAGATGAGACTACTCACATCTGCAGCAGCCCCGTGTACACAGTCAACATCACAGAGGGAGAAGAGGTCTGTTGCAAACATCTGTCAGACATTTTTAATATATGTATTACCAGTGTTCTACACCAATGCCTATCAATAATACCCATTAAATGTCTATTGACTATATCGTGTTTATTGTCATACAGAACTTCCATAGAGTTGATTCAGGCTATCAACCAGCCTGCATGTGCTTTCATCTATTCAAAAACCTAGTATTGATGCATGTGCACTACAGGTCTTGCTAACAATGCCATTGATGCTACATTGGAACCATTCTTAGACTTTGTAAAGTTGTTTTATATTATCTCCTGTCATGCAGTGCATCTTAAAATCCAACTGTCTGGTGCTGTTATGTTCTGTGCTGTTATATTTTAATGTCTTTACACAAAGGAACCAGATCAAATTTCTCATAAATGTGAGAAAATTAGATCCTAATTCCGATTCTGAGAACTCCCTGAGCTCATCTGGACTGTTGACAAGCCATCTTTTATATCCCAACTCTATAATGAAACTAGAGAGTTCACTTGCAAGATTCCGATCATTTCACCAGATTATCATCAACTCATGAAATGTTTGTCATGCTGCAGGACATTAGTTTGGACTTCTATCCTGGTCCTATTCATGCTGTGGATGGCGACAGAGGACTCAGCACTCCAGTCAGTTATGCCATCCTCTCAGGTACTATAGACAGGCACTAGTCAGTATTAAAATGTGGCGTGTTTACATGCGTAACTGTGTTTTTATTCATACCAGGGAATGATGATGGCCATTTCCTGATGGACAGAGAAACAGGGGAGATGAGACTGATTCAGGGGGTGAAGGACAGACTCACTACTCCAACACTACATCTGCAGGTCATGGTAAGACTCACATACTCAAGTGTTAGGCTTGAGAGACACCAACATCTCCTTTCTTATGTCCTGCAACCTCCAGTCTCTCTATGTCTTCCAAACAGGCGTACCAGAATGATGACCCCAGGAAGTATACTGTTGCCACACTGTTTGTCCATGTTTTGGCAGCGAACCAGTTTCATCCAGAATTTGAAATGGCTGTATATCACGGCTTTGTAACTGCAGAGCAAAGTCCTGCCTCGCTGGTCAATACCTATGGCAGCAAAGCAATGATGTTACATGTACACGACCAAGACTTTATGCATGTATGCACTTCTACACACACACAGACACACATGTACATGCTTAAAGTTCCACATTTATTCCATTTTCTGTAACCATCACCTTTGTTTTCTCCACAAATTGACAGGGTATCAATCCCATGATCTACTTCACCTTCAATCCTACATCTAATTACAAAGACATCTACCATGTCACACAGCAGGGGCTTGTGATCGCCAGAGCCAGTCAGCTCAAACCAAAACAGAAACATATTCTAGAGGTGAGCCTCGGTGAAAGCATTTGTCTAAACCTGCTACCATAACAATTCCTGCAACTGAAAGGATCATATAGACGGTTCTGTGTGTTTTAGCCTAATTACAAATGATATACGCCTTACATTGTTGTCAGCCTTTTTCCAAAGATACCATGGATGCTTTACTATAGCAAGTGATAATATAAATTGTCTGCCTTCCAGAAAGCTGGTTTCTGTTGGTTCCCATTCATTTCAGTACGCTTTGAAGTCAACATTAAGAGACTTGAAAATTGGTTGAGACAAGTAATCCATCACTCAGGTGACCATATAATAATGGAATAAAACTGGAACAATATGGAGGTGTGGGAGGAGAGTACCATTAATAATACTGGCATAGTTGACATGCATGATAAAATATCTATGACATTCTTGGTTGTACCTTTTGAAAAGGTTTGCATTCATGAACTGAGCTGCCACTAAAACCTAGAATACAAGCAATAACAAAACATGGATAAAGTGAAAACTAATGTATGGATTTTGTTATTTCTTGTATTAAATAGGTTGCTATTTAGCAGCAGAAATGTTGGTTATTAGAGCATCCTTAAATTCACCAACAGGGAGAGATTTCAAAAAATCATGCAACAGTAATGGAACTTTGACACTTGTTCATTGTGATGTATGTAACTGAAATTACTGGAAATCAATGGCTTCCTGAAGCTAGGAAATAAATCTATGTATGGTATGCTTAGGAAAATTGTCAGAAATAGAAATATAGTGTTGAATTTGATATTAAGGGGCTAAATCATTAAAACTCACTGGTGTCTCATTACTATGGAAACTTACTAAGGACAATTTAAACATAGATTATATCCTATACTGGCATATCTTTCAATGAAGCTGTTGTCCAGCTGGCTGTATCATTCTGTTCTGACCATTTGTCATATGATATACAGGCATAAATAAGATGATGAGGGTGATGATAATGATTATACAATTGTGATGACAAATCAAAATACTATGCAGGTAATGGCTGTAGACCAGGAATCGGGTGATGCCACCTTTGCTACTATAGTGGTGGAGGTCTTACCTGAGGGACAAGCAAGTAAACACATACACAAACACAAGCACTTACACACAATACTGATCCCTGGTGAGACTGTAAACTGAAACAAATGCTGTGTGTGTGTGTGTATCTTGCAGTCCCTCTTAGTCCACTAGGAGATGACCGCCTGACAGGCTGTGTGGTGGGCAAAGCATTGGTTCTGAGCATTTTCTTCATGAGCGTGCTTGGATGTTTCCTGACGATGTTGTCACGGCTGCTGAAGAGACACAAAGGACTGAGGGACCCACTGGAAAGAGGGTGTGTGGCCCAGGGCAAACACCCCAATGTGGTGAGATTGATCATCTCTATTACTATAATCCAGATTAATAATCTCTATTACTATAATCCAGATTTCGGGTTTGCCATGATTTGTTAAATTTGGTGTTACTGAAATATTCTTCATTTACTCCCACAGAGTTTACAGTGGTTCCAACTGGTGAGTTATCAGTCTGCTGTTGTATTGTTGCTCCTCTTTATCTTTGTGCTCCTCCTTGTCCTGATTCTAATGTCCCATTCTTTAATAATGTCCTTATACAAGTCATAAACTCCGGTGTGAGATTGCTGGTTTCTTAAACACAATCTGTAGTTTAACTTGCAGCGAGGAGTTATGATGAAGGCTACATGTGTTGCTCAGATTTGACTAAAACGAAATAAACTGTTCATATTTGATGATGGGTAGATCAACATGCATGGATCCAGAAAGCAACTCATTCACTTTGCTAATCATTCATTCACTCATTTGCATTTAGTCTGTCTACTGCCTAGCAGTTGGCAGGAAGCATGGCAAAATGCCTTCACATCATACCTAACCAGATCATACCTCACCTCCTCTCTGCAAGGCTGCTAAACTGTGTCTGGTACTTCTCATCTGCAGTATGATCTCATGTGTACAAGCCTTGACCTGCCAACTGTGGTTGCTTCTTATAGGCGAGTTACCGTAGTGCCATTCCGCAAATGGAGGAAATACCGTTCAGTAATGAAGAATATGGAACCTGCAATCCTTCCTTCAGCCTAGAGAGCAACACGGCCATCTGCACCCATCAAGACCTGCAGCCCTGCCAAGGACGTTATCCACCCAGAAAGCCTCTGAAGGATGATCAAGCCTCTGTGGATATGAACGTGAGCCCCACGCATATGGCTGAAGTATCTACTCCACCCAAAGAAAACCTCAGCTCACCAACCCTACCCCAAAAAACAGATCTGGACTGTACGGAGGCTGTAGACCTTGCAGTACCTGACACCAGCACCAGCTCTGATGTAAATAGCATTCCATCGTTCACCTGTCCTGATTCACTAACTACACCAACAAACATCAGCAATGACCATATTAATCCCTCCTCTCATACCAGCGGTACTTTAGCCCAGAAAGAAAAATCCTACCACAAACCACCTGTGAATACATCCCCAAACCCTTCATATTCCACAAAGGAAGCAGCTCCACCTTTACAGTCTTCACCTTACTCGGCCACTCCCCCACCCACCCTGGAACACAAACATTTAAAAGCCAAGTTGGTACATATCGAAATGTCTCCTCATGCCACACCTCCAGGAACATCTCAGCAAACATGTATGATTTTATGTACAGAGACACCCTGTCAGGTAGTCCAACCCTCCAAGTTGGACCAAACACACCCATCAGGACACCCAGTGACGGCAGAAAACAGTGATAGTTCACCTCGGAAAACAAACTCAACAAACTCTGAAAACATCCAGGATAGCCGCGAGGAAGGGGATGAGGGTGAGCATGACAAAATCAGTGAGAGTGACGATGACTTAGAGGCTGATGAAGAAGAATTGCTAAGGGTGCTTGCTTGTTTGAATCCCACTTTTATTTCTTTTAGTAAGTAAAGTCACTATTGTGTCATAATCACTGAGAGTGAAGGGGACAGAATGGAAAAGATGGAGAAGAAGACAGACAGTGGATCAATCACGCAAGAGACAGACATCACGGTTTGGTTCTTCTGTATTGTACTGTTGCTACAGATAAGGCATCAAAGAGGACAGAACACATACAGTACAGTGGCATCTCACATCCTGTAGGCCTATATATGTGCACATGTTAACACACAGTTATCAATATGACAATAATGAATCACTTTGGATGCACAATATTTCTGTTACACCTTCAAACATAATCCCCTAAAATTAAGTTAAATGTATAATAGATTTTGTAAGGATAATCAGGTTAACACAAGTATATTCATGTGTGGTTCATCAAGACATGTCTCTTTATAAATAACAAAATTGTACTTTTTAAATTAGTGGCATATTAGAATATTAATGTTTTATTTTGCCTGGTTTTGATTCAAGCTGCCTCATTTTTTTAGTTTGAACTTTGAAGTTAAGTCATTGTCTGACTGCAACAATGTGTCATGAGAAATAATTTAAATATGCAAAATGATACATAAAATACAGAATAAAGAGGAAAAGAACCAGAATAAGCAGCCTGCACACTTTGACTGCATGTGAATGCATGTGTTTAATTACAAATCAGTCAGCTAATGAGGTCTAAAAGAAATAAGCTAAATATTGGATTAACATTTTTATATGGTGTAGATTAACTCACTTCCTCTGCTCATGTAAATTCAATATGAACACATATTATGGCAGATTGTTTTTGGGGACAAATCTTAACTGATGGCTGGTAATCAGATGATCAAATTTGTAGGGTGGTTTTTGGAATTCATGATGTTAGCGGGTGAGGATCAGTTAAGCCTCAAACTGCTCCACTAAAGGCTGCTCAGTGGCCAAAAAAGAAGCAAAGTTTGATATAACTTATGAAACAATCATGTTTGATATATTATAGGGAGATGATGAGGGCCATATTTCTTGTAAAAGAGATCATTTAATGCAAAGCCAAATAGTTTGAAACCTTATCAGACTACAGTGGTTTAGCAGCCTGATGGGGAAAAAAATGAGAACAGAACATTTCTTAAAATAGAAGGCTGGGGGAAAAAAAATCAATGACAGTTGTGAGGGTATGTTTGAATGTAACACAAAACACAAAATATGAAAACCACAGGAATAAAATAAGCCAAAAAAACACCTGAGAACAATAGCTTGGCTATAGAGTATGTGAAATATTCCATAATTGCAGAAAGCAGCTAATTTGTGTGGGGCACCTGACTGCATCAAGCCACAAAGTACTAAAAACAAAATGCTCCAATTTGAGTTGTTTTTATTGAGACGTAAACTGGACATGATTGTTAAGTGCTCAGTCTGCAGACCAACAACTTATTTACAGTTAAGTCACGAGTGAAAGGCTTTTCGCTGCAGTGAGCCTGTAGAAAAAATCATATACATTATAGTGTAGCATAAAAATTATCAACAGTGGTTATAAATGGGGGTAGTGATAACACAAGCATAACAAACATAATCTGACAATCTCAAAGATAAAGGGTGTGAAAGGAGGATCATTTTTAACTGCTTACAAAACCGGGCAGTTTTTTGCTTGGCACGTAAATGATTTAGTACTACAACCAAATCAAAATTCACAACATCATAAAAGGGGAAGTCAGTCAAGAATGCAAGTAATATATGTACAAATACACACACACATGCGCGCACACACGATTGAGGTGACGAGAAAGGAGAAAGTAGGCAGCTTTAGAATACGAAGCATCCATCAGTCTGTGTGGAACAACTAAATTCATCTTGATTCCTTCAACTAAAACAACACAAGCTGCCCGCATGCAGGACTCACAGACTGTTGACATGGATGCTCTGGAGACCAGCACAGCAAACACATTGTGGTCCCACTACTGATACCCTATTGCACTATTCCAAATAGTCTTCATTAGCATCGGAATTTATATTTACCCCTCGTTCCAAAATACACTCCAGGACACTCTGATCAATAAAGACATGAAAAATATAGCACAGGTGAATCAGTAACGCCTGATTTCTCGTTAGTTTGAGCCTGACCACAAGATTAGACAGAGGAGTAAAACATAAATTCTAATGGCTAGAAATCAGCTTTGCTCTTCATGGTCCAGTGCATTGCAACAAAGGAACTACAAACAATCGTTTACTGCAAGTCTAAACTTGTTGTTCAAGGTTATCGAAACAAAATATGGCTATTTCACAAAGTAACTATAAAATCTTTTTTTAAAAAAAGAACCAAAATGTTTGCTCAAAGTGTCAGCTTACACTGTTTATCCTTGTCATTCATTCTGACCTGGACGAGGCTAAGTGATGGAAGCAGAGAAAAGGCTGGCGAAATATTCCAATCTTATGCACAACTGAACATGAGGACACACCAGCACATACACATTACTAAGAATGGTAGTATGTACAGTGGAACACAGTGAAGAAATAAATTACTGTCCGTGGTGCTGGATTTGTTGAGCTCATCTTGTTTGAGACTCTGTCCACTGTCAGAGGAGCAGGTGGGACACAAGATGAAGACAGTCTTTGGGCAGGAAGATTTTAGAACTCGTCATGTCGAGTCAGAGCTTCTCCAAAGTCAGTCGCCTGGCTGCCCACAAACAGGTCATACTTGTCCACAATTTCTCCCTTGGTGAGACGGCCATCCTTACAAAGGGAGATCAAAAAACATGATCAAAAATGGCTTATGATGCTGCATGATGTATTTTTTTGTCATCGCATTATGAATTTACAAAATAAACCTGTTGGAAATACCTGAAATATTAGAAATGGCTGGCGGTTTATAAGGTCAGTACACTATGTCTTGCTCTCCTTTGATGTGATGAAGTCAGATCCTCACATACTGTCTCAAATTTACTTACCAACAAATGAAGTCTCAAAAAAAAAAAAAAAAAAAAGCCCAAATCTACATTTAGACCAACAAGTTAGCATTTGGTAGCTAGCTAGCTGAACACTTTGTTTACATTATGTGCTACTCAGGTCAAGCCTTTCAGCTTCCAGGAATCTGATAAAAGCAAAGTGTGATGTGCCACTGTGAAGCAGCTGCTTTGGACTTTAAAAGCTAACTCAGTCTTTCACAAACATTTCTCACTTCTTTTGTCTGTGCTTCTGTGATTGACTGTATCTGCTATTGTCACCTCAATATCCAACAAATTCATGACCTGATGCCTTATATCTCCATATCATGCAGCTCTGCAGTACACACAGTAAAGCAGACATAGTTGGACATACAGTATACGCTAAGAACATTTATATAATGTCTCCTTCCCCTCATTATTCAATGAATGAGACAGGAAAGTCAATGAGAAACATCTGTTAAAAGTTCAAATAAATTGAAACTAATAATAAATAAACGCTTAAAAAAAAAAGCCTCCTTTAACATATGCACACATACTTTGTCTGCATCTGACTCGTAGACTAGATGTTTGGCCTCAGCCTCAGCATGGTCGTAGTCACTGGGCAAGATCCAGTCTCTGGTCTCCTCCTTGTCCATCTTGCCATCTTTGTTTTTATCTCTAAACTCGGTGAACTGCTCCCTTTCTGTCTTCACCCACTCAGGTTCTGTGGCATCTCCCTCCTGGTTGTACATGTCACCTATACGACAGGAAGGTAGGAGCAAGTGAAGTGAGCAGTTTTGTAAAAAAAAAAAAAAAAAACNAAAAAAAAAAAAAAAAAATATATATATATACACACACATAATTTTTTACAAGGAAGCTTTAATATCTTGTGTGTGGATACTATTTTTTTTTAATGATCTTTTTTACTGATCTTTTATTCAGGTGTTTTTTTTTTTTTAGGTGCACACATGGCTATTTTTCTTATCAAACACTGATGATACATAACTAACTCACCAATGTACTCATCCAGGTCAATGAAGCCATCTCCATTCTTGTCAATATCTTCCATGGTTTCCTATAGGAAGGAAAGGCAACACAGCAGTGAGGAGGAGTGTAAAAGATAGCGTTTGGGTCATCCTTCAGTGTCCATGTGAATGTCTGTGTTTGTCTCTCACCAGCACTACAATGTCTTTCATGTGGTCATACTCCTCAGGGTGAAGGAAGGCTGTGAACTCTTCCTTGTCGGCTTTCATGTCAGCGTCCTGGTTAGCCATTTTGAACCTCCTCTCATCACGAGCCATCATCTGTCTGTAGCTGAAGCCATCATCAGGGTCAGGGTCATCTGCAAGGGTCAGAGGTCACAATTATACCCTTTCAGGTAATATTTACATGAATTAATACAGATCATTTGTAACCATACCAAGAATATATCCATAGGTGGCATTCTTATACTCGTCCCAGGACACCACCCCATCCCCGTTGAGGTCATGACTCTTCCACTGCCGATCCACATCATCATAGATCCATCTCTTCTGAGCATGTTTTATCCACTTCTTCATCTCCTCAACAGTCACATAGCCATCTTTATCTTCATCTATACGTTCAACCAACATGCTGCAAACAGGAAGACAGAAGACTTAGCACAGATTTAGCTTTTCCCTCATATTTCTCTTGTGAGCGGTGTGTCACCTCAGGTAGCGTGAACTTTACTATTCCCTGGGGAAACTAGCTCACTACTCAAATGATATGGATGTAAACTGCAGGAACAAGCAAAGAAAGTATTATAAAAAGAAGACACATCATCTTCAGGAAGTATTACCCAAGCCGCTCCTTGCTCTCCTCTGGTGTGAGCTGGTCAAAGCTCTTGGCCTCCTCCTGTCCAAGAAAAGCTTCATGGTCATAGTCAAAGTTCTCTGAATCATCATGCTCTCGGTTACTGAGCGGTTCGTCGTGGTGAACACGGTCCTTTTTCTCAGTAGGTTTGCTGGTGGCATAAACCACACAGAGAGCAAAGCACATGACAAGTGGCCGTAGCTCCATTCTCTGTAAATACAAACACCGTCTTTAGCCAAAGATTAAAAAACATCAAGCCTAAAGCTATCACACAAATCAGGGTCTGGTGAAATGTTGGTACACAGACATATGCTGACTATCAACTATTATTACAGCTTTTGACTTCAGCTACTCAACTCTGCATTACCCAGTCAGTATTCGTTTAGGAAGAGAGACAATCATGACTCTCACACGCGGAAATATTCTGGTAATGAAGTAAATCTTTTCCAGCTGACTCAAATCCCCGTTTGTTTCACTGCTGGTGTTTTATGGCAGTACATTATATCACCATCAACTCTTGAACTATAAAAAAAAAATTACAATAATGATCCAAACATAACTAATGATCTATGATTTATATGCCCTACAGTTTAAACTTTACATACTCAACGTAATATTCAAATAACTGTAAACTGTTAAGACCAATCAGACTGAAACGATGGCAATCCCAATACTGATATTTTTCCAGACATTCTGAAATCAACTAACATACTTTTGTCATTTTAATTTTTTTTTTTTTCAGAAAAAAAATACTATTAGATATTTTAACTTTAACTGTCTTGCTTCAGCAGTACTTTTACATTGTTCCAATATTTGACATTACTGTGCCCCGTCTATCAAAAAAATAAAACAAGACTAAATTAGGATTAACTATAACTGTGACCAAGCTAACCTGGTGTACCGCTAACTTTCTACCTATTCATCTACAGCGTCACTTGTCCACTGTGCATCAACATTAATCTGAATTCTTATTCATACTGTGTACTTATGAATATCAACTATAAAAGAGACACGTTTATTTTTAACATTTTGCCTTTAAAAAAAAACTCACCGGCGTCTTCGTGGAAATCAGACGTTGCGGTCCTAGTCCCACCCCCGGAAACACACCCATACACTTCCTGTGCTAAAACGCAACTAACCAATCAGAGTCTGAGGAGCTCAGTGCGATGTCGCGCGCCTATTGGTCCACTTCAAGGCAACAGCGGTGATTGGATTGGCCGAGAACCGCCACGTCCTCAAAGTCATCAAAACATCGTTCATTCATACACTCGGACTTCTGTCATTAGGACAAGTGTCAACTGCAGCCTGAAACATTCAGGATAAAACCCTGAAACATTTATATTTTTTACTACATTTTTAAAAGAAAGAAGACAAACGCTGAAATTCAACAAGCTGCCATTTAGAATGTCTAGTTTTTGATCTAAACGGGTTTTTACCTGATTGACATAGTTCAGTAGTGAGGAAAAAAAGTTTCATAATACAGTAGTGTAGCAACATGCCTCAGTGAAGCAAAATTTAATGGAAATCTGTTCTGAATACAGAAAATAAATGATGACCCCCATATTCAAAAAAAGCTGAAACATCAAAACTTAAAAGACCACACTATTGATTTTGATTTTTGAGGCCAATAAATACATTACTGCCAACCATTTTCTAAAACATACTACTGGAGCGGTAACTTTTAGAATTGTTTGTAGAATTGCTTGCAGACTACCATTGGATTCAGTTCATTCAATATGTGATAAAAATCCATTTGTAGAGGCTTGAAATAGCTCATCTATCACAGCAAACAAGACGTTTGATAAATTTTTTGTCAAAGTAAAATAATTTTAGAGTTTCAACGTTACACAGAAGTAAGAAACTAAGCAGAAGAAATTGTATGTCTCCGTCAGGGAACGTAGTCCCAGAAGAACACTGCTTTTAGAGAAATTAAAATGACTGTGCCATCTACAATTGTGCATAAGGTTAACAGGCAAAAACATTTAATTTTAAGGTGGGTGTATCGCCTGACCATTTGATTTTGAAAGATTAGGGGATATGGAAAAATAACATGAAAAGTACAATATGACTTTATGTTTCAGAAAATGGTTGGCAACGTAATGTATGCGGGTAGTATTTATTGGTCTCAAACATGCAAAATCACTGGTGTAGTCCTTTAAAGGCATTCAACTCTTCAGAAATCAAAACTCTTTATTACAGTTGGCCCAAATATCACAAAACAGTACTCATATGAGTATAAATAATACAAATTATTGTAAAAAAAAAAAAAAAGTTTTTAAGAGATTTGAATTCATATAAATATATATCATTCCTCACTTTTAATGTGTGAATGTCAATGCTACTTATGTGGCACTGAAGCAGTTTTCTCCTGCTGTGATGCTTACCACAATTAATAAAATGTTCTTCATTATCAGTCCAAATGTAACACAAAGTTGGTCATGTCAGAGTGACAGGACTCCCACTGAATGTTGGTGGGTTGACAGCTCCCAACACATCACTGCTATTTTCCTTTCCCATGCCCCAAATACATGTAGATGTACTTGGGGCGTAGGAAAGGGGGTACATGTAGATACTTGTACTACAACCATGTGGATCTGACCTGAATGAGTTTAAATGAACTGTAAAGGCATTGCTTCAATGCAGGTATCGTTTAGACACTAATGATGTCTATTGCATATTGAAATCTGTGTTGTTGACACACTGGAATGTTTCTGGAAAAGATCTTGGTCAATTTTGCAGGACTCTAATTTCAACACTTCTCTGTAATCACGTATACTGAATAAACACACCTGAATAGTCACATAGATGTTACAGAGAATAAACCCCTCTCAGCCTTACAAATGCCAGTGTTTGTACTTCATTTAAACAGATCATTTGGTACCAGTTCAGCAAAGACTCCACATCTTAACCCACTGCTGTGTCGTCCAAGTCTGACCCATACATCATGTCCTCTGCCCCTGTATCTTGGTGAGTAATTTCTTCTTGACAGGTTGGGTCCTGTTCAGTGCTATCACTAGCTCCTGCAGGGACACACATACATGTAAAGCTATATTCAAATGTTTGACAGTAGTATTGCTTTATCCATTTATTATCAAGATGCTGATTAAAAAAAAAAAAAAAAAAAAAAATCAAAACACAAAGGAGGTTAAGCTAAAAGCAACATCATATAGAACTCTGGGTAACAGATTTTGCACCATAGAGAGTTTTGTAGTTTTGGCTGACCTGTGCTGGTTTCACCCTCTTTTTTCTCAGTTAGGAAGATTCGCTGCATCATGAGTTTCTTCGTGGTGTGGCACATGTACTTGAGCTCTGGACTACTATTTGATTTTCCTGCAGACACACAGACAGGTAGCATCAGCAACATATTCTCCCAATTTAAATCAAAACCTGTCCATTTATTGTGTTAAACCTTACCTTTCTGTGGCCCCTCCTCAAACAGCACACATGCTCCAATGGCATCTTTGATGATTGAAGAAAAACAAATGATAGTTCAACATGTTTTAGTTTTTACAAAATAAACCAGTACAGTGGAGAGTTCACAAAGACAAAGGTCGCAAAAACTGTCAGTTATGGTAAATATACTGTATCAAGCAACATTTTATTGGTTTTCTATTCCCAAATTCTATAAAAATCATGTTCTAAAAGTAAGCCTCTATTGCTATGCCTTCTGCTGTGAAGAAAAATGTCCCAGTAATAACAATTCTAAATCTTGTTTCAGACTTTTGAAGATCCAGTTTTGGCTGTTTTGTATTACTGAAACTATTATAGTTATTACCACTCTGTCATCTTTATTTTTAATATAATTATTAGTCACTCCTACCTTCATAGTCTCCTGCAAACACATACTGTCCAACTTGCATCATGGGTTTGTCACTGTCAATATCCTTAAAATAAAAATAGTAAAGATGAATCATTCTGCGCCCAGTTAACTGATGTCATGCATGGAGATTCAACCTTTGTCTCTTGTAGACCACAACACAATGTCCAAAACTCACCATTATCTTGCATGTACCGGACAGAAAATCACTGTTGATAATGCCAGAGAGCTCTACTACAACTAGCTGCTCCTGAAAATGCATAAAGAAAGTGAATGTATCAGCTCAGGTGTTCCATAAATGTCCACATTACTTGTTAAGGATTCAAATACAAATAAAGTCAGGACCACAGACCCACATTTTGTAAAGAGGTTGTCCTGGTGTTACAAGACGTGAGACCCGTCAGATTATGTGATGCAAAAAGTGAAGAGAATAAAAAAGAGGAAACATTACTAGTACAGCTGAGACCCTAGAAAAATACTAGCCTATGTGGTTACATAGGCTTGCATTTTGTTTTGGTCTCAGGAGTCACCATTTTTTGTAGCAGCTATTCAGTTAAAAAAAAATAAATAAATAAAATAAAAAAAAGGGTCACAGAATCGGATAGGTCACAGTTTTCGGTGTAACACTGAGAACCCCAAAGCGTGGAGATTGTCTCACGTATCAATGCACGTTCACTTTTGTACACCCTCCTTTCTCTTCAAGCAAATGTAATGAAGTAAGTAAGTAATTCCGATTTAATCCTTGTACGGACCCCCTGAGTGTCCTTAGCTGTAGCATTTGGGAAGCATTTATGCTAATTTAGCTACAGGGAGCTAGGTTAACTATGCTGCTACTGCTATAAGCAGTAACGCTATAAGATACCTCATATGTGCTTCTTACCTCCTCTTCCCATCCGTCTTCCATGGTTAAAGTTCTGGAACAAAAGAAACAACAAATAAATATATTATGTTACATTTGTTAAAAGAAAACTCTCGATAACTCCTGAAAAAAAAGTATTTCGACAATATCCGCGAATGTACGGTGTCCGAGAAGCACGAGAGCTCTGGAGCTGGACAGTTGCTTCTCAGTTACAGATACAGACCATCAAGGGGCGCTGTTGTTCAGTTTGCTGGCATGTTTTGGGTATGGGGCATTAATGTGAAGTGGAAAAGAAGGAATCTCTCTCTCTCTCTCTCTCTCTCTCTCTCTCTCTCTCAATATGAGTGAATCTTAATATTGGCTACCTGTAAGCATACTCATCTACATCTAACATTAATGTTATTAATGTTCTCCTGCAGGAGGCCATAGCTGAGGTGATGAGATGAGATGAGATGAAATGACACGATACACTTTATTGATCCCCAAGGGGAAATTCATCTGTCAAAGGCAGAGGAAACAAAAAAGAGAAAAGAGGCACACATCAAACATATCCAAACCAAACAAGAAATGAGAAATGAATAAAACCAGATACACCAGGAGGAAAGCTCTACTGAATTACATACAAAGCACACAATGAAGGAAAACCTGAAGTGTTGTGCATAGTGGCACTATACGTGGACCAGAGTCAGAGGATCAGATTTTGGCTTTGCTTTACCAGAATTGCAGTGAAGGTGTATTGTCCATACAGATGTAAATTTCAATGTCTACATGTAATCATGGGCTGGAATTTCAGCCAGGGTTGATAGAGATCAACCAGCATCTGTGCAATTTCTTAGTTCTCATACTCAAAATTTTCCATCCTGATGTATCTCAGTCATTTAGCTAGTAAGCACAATGTCAAAAGATAACATAAAATCTGAATATATTACAAATACTGTAACTGATGAGCTGAAAATATTTTGTGGCATCATTTTTTATTTTTACTGTTTGCAAATTCCCCAGTATTTCATTTGTTTACACTGCTGAATTTTTTTTTATCTTATATGTTTTTAACAATTATAGATAAATTAAGCAACTCTTCTGCAGTTTACTGCAAAATAGGTAAAAAGGGAACTTTTCACTTCTTTGTAGAACTCATGAATCTTCTTAGATGATTGTTGAAATGTTATCAACACCTTCATTAAATTCCATTAGCCAATATTTTGTTTTTGTATTTCTTGACCAGCTTTAATTGTGTGAATGGATGTCAGAATGTATCCTGTCAGTTTGCTAGTGTGTGTGTGTGTGTGTGTATATATATATATATATATATATATATATAGTGCTGATAAATAACATCATTTTATTGATTCTTATAGAAATGATCTCTTTTTGCTTGCTCCCCTCCACACAGGAGTCAGAGGTCAGGGTCAGCTGCAGGGCAGCACTGCTGGAGCTGGTCAGGATTCAGGATCTTGCTAAGGACTTCAGCAGTGATGACAGACCCTCAATATGAAAGGCAGGACAATTGTCATATAACAATTATTATTACCACAACGATGCATCATCAGATAATTTGTAGCCACATGTACGGTACGTTTTTCAGTAAATGTTCTGGCAATTTAGCATGTCAGGTTCATGTTTAAAAACAAGCTTGAGTTGTTTTTTTGCATGGACAGCAATTTTCTAGACTAATTTAAAAGCTTTGTAGCAGTAGCGACACATACACATGGACACATACTGTAACTTATTTCACTGGTGATGTAATAAAACCTGGTAAATTGGTGGTGGGACGTAATTATTTTTCAACTTAGGAAATGTTGTTTCAAGGATTTAAATGTATCCTAACCTGCTCATGGTTTACCAGCATTTCCTCCTAATGAAGAACAATTGCCAGTGGTTGATGCTGAACAGTAAATAAGAGACTCAGAATTTAGGGCCCTAAAAGTGGAAACACTTTTCATGCAAATTCATGAAATGTTTTATTTGCTTTGGAAGATGATGACCACTGTTCCACTCTGTTATATTTGATATGAAAATGGAACTGTGTGTAATTACTGAATATATCTATCTAGGATATTCAAAGGGACGAAAGAACAAAAATGTTTGCCAGGGGGGCCCTTAGAACAAAACAATAAACCCCTTGCTGTTTAGTGGGACTGCTCCGAGGCTGACAGTTGAGTTTTTAGTGTACATGTAAATACCTGTTTAAACTTGAAGCATGTTTGTGTTAAAAAAAAAAAAAAAAAAANAAAAAAAAAAAAAAAAAGACCACACATACTGAGTAAAATATGTGAATCAAAATCAGGCAAACCAAATTAAAGGGGGTGCAAATCCCCACATGCCTTCTCCCTCTCCATTTTTGGCCTATCATCTATCTCTGCACTATGGGGTTGTCATGTCGACCAGCCCACAGGTTACTATGACAACGGCTCAAGGGGAAGCACTTGCTTGGGAGGTTATTGCCTCCTTGGGGACGGAAAAAGGACAGAGGGAATGCGAGCGGAGACAAAGATAGAGGGACTTGAAAATGCAAAAAGGCTTAAATGAAAGGAGGAGGTCAAGTTGGAGTTTGCTAGCTGGGTGTGTGTTTGTGTGGTTATGGTTTATTATAAAGGCTAATTTACATGTGTAAGTATCACATACTTAAGAGAACACAATGTGTAACTCAGAGTTGTCCCACTGAAGCTTTAGAAGTTTTCCCTCCTGTAGGAGGCCTGTGCCTCTCCTGTACATGATGTATTACACTTCCTGCTCAATGCCATACCCCGGGGCAGAGATGGGCGGGGGCAAGGGAGGAGTGACATTAAGGACCCTCCAAGGTGTCAGATGGGTCCCCAGCTACCCCCACATTTCGTCATATAAATGTCATAAAGACAAGTTTGGAGTTAGGGAGCTTCTGGTTCTCCTTCTGCCTGGGGGGCATCACATTGGTTAATTGCCCCATTAGCAGTGACAGGCTAAATTGGTGGAAGGGCTAACTATACATTACAGTGAAAACAACAACCCCTGGCATACACCTGAGGCCATGGTAAGCATGGTGCTTGGTACAATTTGTGTACATTGGAGTGTGTATATGGGGGCAAGAAAGAGATAAATGATAACATTTACATGTACATGAAGTCTTAATATGAGCAAAATATTAAAATGCTATATTTATTGCTATGGAAATGATTTCGTACTGCCAGAGCATATAGCGTAGTGTGTAGTCGTGTAGTGTGGTTTCTCTTGGTATATGTTCCACCATGTGGGAAAAGTGGTATTATTCTATTCTATTCTATTCTATTCTATTCTATTCTATTCAAGAAAATGCGACTTTGCATTTGTCTGAGAAAATAAAAAAGATAAAGGTGAATGACAAACATTCCAAAATGATGGACACTCCCTACACAATCTGCAACATGGACATCAAGCGTGTATGTGTGTGTGTGTGTGTGTGTGTGTGTTCTCTTGTCGATATGTGCAACATGAAATGCAACTTCAATTCAAAATACAAATGGAAATTATCATGAATAACCTGTGAGGCAATAATTTAAAGGATCATTTGAAAGCATCACTGGATATGTGCAAGTGTAAACCTAAGATTATTTGATACTCTTTTCAAATACAAATTAATTTAACAACAAATTAAGACTCTTTTGATGGTGAACGTTTTGGTACCGTCACGTTTATTTGCAGGATGCTCTTTTGTGTTTAAAAAAAAGTCAAAAAGCATAACATTTAGCATCAGACCCCTATGTTAATTTAGCTACATTAAACATTTTAAACACGCAAAGGCAGGCACATTGTTATACATTTAAAGTGATATTTCTATTCATATAAATGCACGCGCACCAAAGCACCACACACATACACACGCACGCACACGCGCGCACACACACACGCACACACACACACACACAAAATCAAGTAAAACATTATCTGCAATATGGACTAACGTTTGGACAATGCTGCATTTATTTTTAATTTTTTTTAATTTGGCCATTAAAAATAAAATTGCCATTATTCTTATCAAAGTGCAGTGATTCCATAAAAACACTAGAAAACACAAGTATGCCGGACAATCTATCTTTGCAGTCTATGCTTTAAAATCGTAAAATAATGAATAATTACTAAAACCAGGGCACCTCTTTTACCACTTAACAAATTAGTTGTTCAATTAATCGATCTTTTACGTATTTATAGTGTTAAAACGGAAAACCCGATCCATACCAAAACCCACCAAATCAAAACCAAATGTCAGTGCACTTAAAGCCAACACAACGAAAATCATTAATATTCATGTCCTACTCACATATGGCCTTGTAATGCGGTTGTTTCACGCAACAGTGAGCTGATAGTAACCATAGTTAAAAGGCTATGGCCTTTTTTTTTTTTTTTTTTTNTTTTTTTTTTTTTTTTTTTGTGATTGCGATAATATTCTTTTATGTTATTTTATTTATGTGGACATTTATTTTTGCACCGACCTTATATTATCCCATCTTTTTAAAATGCATTGAACTTATACAGTTGTTAAATAAGGAAAAGGTCAGTTTAACAATCAATGCCTGCTGACAAAATGGGATACTTTTTTTTATTTTACAAATAAGCGCAGTTTCCCCCCTCTGAAATATGGACGTCGAAGATCGACAGATTGCACATCCAGCGTGAAAATCACAATAGTATTATCATAACAATAGAGCCGATGGTGAGGATGGGAAGGCTGGACAAAAACAAAAAAAAAAAAAAAAAAANAAAAAAAAAAAAAAAAAATCTTAAAGGTCTCCTGTGATGACAAACATTGCAATGGACAATACAATATTATATTGGGCCTAATAGCGTGAGTCATAATGACATTACAGCATTTTTTGGTAGTTTTTCTGTACATTTGGCTCTAATAACGGCATGGAAATATTTCTCATAAATGCCTATTCAGAAATTTAGTGCATTTTTTTCTATTGATAAAATATTATATTATGCTACTATTTACATTATATGTCTTTTTACTATAACTCATCTTTTCTTTAACATTATTTTCTCTCCTCTAACATTTGAGAAATTATCGGCAATTTTCTTGAGGATCATTTAAAAATACATAATTGGAATTGTGACGCTATTTTACCATATTATCGGATTTGCAATAAAAATTCGACGTTTTGAGTTGTAACTCCTACTATCTTCAATACCCCTTCTTCTGCTATTCGTGTCCTCTGTAGCCCCCCTTCTCTCTCTCTCTCTCTCTCTCTTTCTCTCTCTCTCTCTCTCGCGGAATCCTATTGATCCGAACGGGCTAATTAGTGTGTCTGCGCAATTACGCACATGCGCACTGAGCGTAATCTCAGCCATTTTTTGAAGGAAACTAATTAGCAAGAATAAAGAGCCAAGTGTTTTTCCCCCCTCAGTGATCAGAACTCATTCTACCTCCGGAGCTGGCACAAACCCTTCGTCCCCCATCTTTCTGTTTACTACAGCCTATATGTAGCTTTAATTACACTGTTGTTTGCAACAACTTGGACCCTGCTGCTCTCTCTCCCTCTCCCCATTTTTCCTGCTCCGTAAAATCGCAGAGGATCATTCATAAGGAATGAGTGGGCTCTCTATCCGATTGTTTTCTGGACTACTACACCTTCAGCGTACGGAGCTTTGTACCAGCGCCGCTGCAGAAATGTAAGTCTTCCATTTGTTTACGATAAAGGTAGAGATCAGCGCCCGGTTGTGGAGATGGGGAAGGGGTGTTTGGCCAGGGCAGCCTCTAATTCGCACAAATCAAGCTTTTGTTGTTCTACTAGTGCAATGAGTCACCTGTTACTGAATACTGGACGCTATCAGTCTTGGATCGGAGTGTGGCACGGTTCGACTTAAGCCTGTAAACAAAGGCTGAAGTAGCCTGGACACTTCATGGTCATCAGTGGTTTGACAACACAGACAGAGACGAGGAGTGAACTATTCAAGTCCCTTCCAGTCCACAATGTCCAGTATTCTCCAACAACCTGCTATTATGGTGTCACAGTGTGAAATACAGCTTTATGCTATTACCTTGAGACAGTTGTAGGCTACATCTCCTGGATTCTGGGTCCTTGTGCAATCAGTTGCTTTTTAAAGAGTATTTGTCCATGTCCAGCAGAATTTGACCAGGTTCCAAAATGACAGACAAAATGCATGTTCTTAAAGTGTAACCACAGCAGCTCCCTCTTTCTTTCACTATTTCCATCTCTACCCTACCC
>VXCM01001735.1:26088-116944 GCA_014773175.1 Lucifuga dentata
CACACACACACACACACACACACACACACACACACACACACACACACACACACACACACAAAGCTATCCCCCAGAACCTCAGACAAACCTAAGATAGGCTTTCAGGGAATATAGTTTTGATTGGATATTGTGGATGTATAATTGTGTTATTATGCATGCACAGCCTAAAAACAGCTCTCATTTTTATCAGTATTTTTTTTAAAACAATTCCAATATAATTTCATTTGTTCTCTCTCTCTCTGTGTGTGTGCCAAACTGACATGATCAGACTCAATTTGCTGTGCACAACAGAATGCACACACATTAACACACACGTTGTTAAATGATGGTTTCCCGCACTTGTGATCGATAGAGAGCCAGGAATGCTTGTATAAATAGTTACATTGCCGATAGACCCAGGTTATTGATTGCAGTGTAAATGAAAATCTTTATCAGATTAGAGACTGTTCTCAGCTGCTGGCAGGCAGGCTCAGGCCCTCAACGATGGCCAGAAGGACAGTGGACAGCTGCAGTGGGCAAGGGTCTGTGGCCTGTGACATAAACACAGTACATTAAAGCACTATCAGAGTGCCGATATGAGCCATATATCTTTAAGCTGCAGAGAGGGGAGAGGGGGGGGTGNGGCTGGTTAAAGGAGAAGGTGAAAGGGTACATTAAGGTCTCTCCTTGATTAAAAAAGGTCAGTAATGAGATTGTAGGACACAGTGTTAAAAAGATGTATCCTCATCTACCATCTATCAGTCAGTCAGAAAAAAAAGAGAAAGAGGCCCAGTTCATTTTCGTAGTGTTTTGTTGCTTTTGTAGTGATTGTGCAGATGTGATTCATAAATGTTGTGATCATCTGCTTATTGCTTTTTTTTTTTTTTGNTTTTTTTTTTTTTTAGGGGGGAGGGAGTTTCATGATTTATGAGGTTCATAGCCTTTCCTCTGTTATTACGTTCATAGCCCTAGTTTCACTTAACTTTAATGACTTTAAAAGCCAGACAGACCATCTTAAATTTTTAGATTTTTAAATTTTATTTAAAAATTATTACTATATTATTATTATTTATTCGTTTACATTTTACAGCATAATGAGTATAAACCCTGCTTGATTCCCTGCTATTGCATTTCAAGTTATTGCTAAAAAAAAAAAAAAAAGNAAAAAAAAAAAAAAAAGTCATTGTTTTAGTGTTTGTGATGTATGTATGTGTTTATGGCATGCAAAATGGGGATGGACACAAAATCACACAAAAATATTACATACACCTTAAAATATAATGCAGTGCAGTGCAACATAAGAAACTAAACCTCTGACAGTCTCGATGAAATTGTTAAAGCTTTACAAAGGAAAATCACAGAACTATTGTTTTGGATTGAATTTCTTTGTACAGGCTATTAAAATAATGTGTCCACCTACTGTATTTGCATTATGTGCTTCAGAATGCCTTACACAGCCTGTGCCAAATGGAGATTTCTTAGACTCGCATTGCATCAAGTACTAATGTGCAGCAAAAGATGAACAGAATGTTACACTGGCTTAAAAAAAAACTCTTCTTTTATCCATTTTTTAATCTAAGCGTGGCAATTTAGTTTAGCCCTTTAGCTCAAAAGCGTTTGGTTCTTTATTTAATCCTCTCCCCTGAGGAATATTATAGACCTCCTGCGTAGCCTTTACCCGCATTCCTCTACCTAGTTTAGCGCTCATGCTATTGATTTTCCCATTAAGGGCTAACGCTAACCCCTGAGTAACCAGACTCTGTATTGCACACTGTGAAAGCTGTATTGAATAGATGCTATCCAGGGACTCTAATCAATGGCCTCTACTGTTATGCAATATTATTTACATGACTCATGTATTTAATTTTTCTTCCCTGTTTTCTTCATTCTTTTTTCTGGCCTGCTACCTTCTTCTTCTCTGTATCTCAAATTCACAGGTGGGGTAGTAATGCGTGGCAGCTGTAGCCTCTGGTATGGACAGTGGTGAGGGAGGAGGAGGGGATGGAGGGGGAGGAGAGGAGAGGGATGCTGACCTCAGTCCCCAGGCTTTAACTCTTCCTCTCCTGACCCAGGCGGTCATTCCTGAGCAAGGGTCATCCTCTCATACCTCAGCCACGGCCCCTGCCAAAGAGCCCCTGACCCTGCTTCAGCAGGAGGAGGAGGGCGCAGAGGGGTCACAGGCTAGAGAGAAGACCCAGGGAGGAGAGCAGAAAGGAGGAGGCCAACATTTACAGGAGAATGGAGGGTGTCAAAAGCAGGGGATGAAGGAAGATGTCAGGGTGGGATATTTGTTAGGGTACAGGAAGGAAGAAAGGGAGGTAGGTGTAGGAGAGGCGTCAGATACAGGAGGCCTCCCAGCAGCCCTTAGCAGCAGACATGGAGAGGAGGAGAAGGAAGAGGAGGAGGCCATCTCAAACCAAAGCCAAACCAAATCCAAATGTTCTTTATTACCTCAACAGAGCCAGCATAGCTCTTCTTCCAGCACTGCAAAGGCCAGTGGCACACTTGACAGCAAAATAGCCGCCTCTCCAAAGCCCTCCCCCACTCCTTCCACCTCTCCAAAGCACTTCACTTGTCCTTCCTCCTCTTCCGCCCTGCTGAGCGAGACAGAGGTAAAAGACATTAAGGGAGATCAGGGCTGGATTTCTGGGTTTCCTCAGAGCTTTAAATCTCAGCAATCTACCCTGGCTTTTTCACCGATGGGTACTGAACCTGCCAGTGCACCTGGTGAGAATGATGGGCTGGCAGGGCTTCCTCACTCTTCCATTTCCAATGGAGATGGTGCCAAAGCTCCAGAACCAAACGACAGCAAGCTAGTGACAGAACTGGATGACGAGAGAGACAAAGAAGGAGAACAGAAAGAAACTGTCCTTAAAAACCTCAACCAAGACCTCTCTCCTAATTCACTGACTAGTCACATGACCATAATGCACTCGCGCAATTCCTGCAAGACGCTCAAATGTCCCAAGTGCAACTGGCACTATAAGTCTCAGCATACACTGCAAGTCCACATGAAAGAGAAACATCCAGAGACAGGAGGGCAGTGTGTATGTGGTGCATCTGGAGGGAAGTGTGTGTGTGGTGGTGCAACAAGAGGAGTGTGTGGTTACTGCAGTTCTGGGAAGCCCCACCCTCGCTTGGCCCGTGGTGAGACCTATGCCTGTGGTTACAAGCCTTACCGCTGTGAGGTGTGTGACTACGCTACCTCATCAAAAGGCAACCTGAGCATTCACATGCAGTCAGATAAACACCTTAATAATGTTCAAAATGGGGGACACTCAAATGGTCACATGCCCACTTCTCACGTTGCACATGCCAACAATAGCAGCTCCTCTAATGGACACACAGTGGATGAGCAAGCATATAAACTCCAACTCCCCATTCACATGCCTACTACCCAACCCTCCAAGCTCACGCCGCCTGCACACTCTCACTCTCATGGTAAGCGGTGGAGGTGTGATGTGTGCGACTATGAGACCAGCATTGCACGCAACCTGCGCATACACACCACCAGCGAGAAACACACACATAACATGCTGCGACTCCAGAGAGGTTACTATCTGTCTCACTGCAGGAGCCTTTCCCCCCAGTTTAAACACCTACAAAACACAGGTGAGAACACACTGCTGTCCGTTCTGAAAATGCAAAAATTTGTACGGCAAATGCTTAAGGGTTTTTTGCCTCTGTGTTTCAGGTGGCGAGCTCTTGAACATGCGAATGACCGGTCAGCCAGTCCCAGAACAGCCAGTCACCCTTGGATCTACACTGACTCCTTCTCCTTCCCCCTCTCCCTCTCCCCCTCCTGCCCCATCTCTGTCCCCCACTGGACCCCTTTCCCAGGGTGTCTTCCAATGCCTTATTTGCTCCTGCTTTTCATCTGACAGCTTAGAGTCAGTGGAGCAGCACCTGAACGCCCCTCGCTCCCTGCCCCAGTCTGAGTGGTGCTCCCTGGTTGCTGGTGGTTGCCATTGCAGGCTGTGTGGTTACACCACTCCACTGAGGGCTAACTTCTCCTTACACTGCCAGACAGACAGACACCGCACCAGGTACCAGCTAGCTGCTCACCTCCAGGAGGGTGGAGACAGGGGTCAGGAGGGGGCTGCTCTCATTGCTAAGGGCAACCCCATCCAGCTGAAGTGCAGTCTGTGTGACTATGTGACCAGCAGTTTGGAGAAGCTCCGAGGACATTCCCTCAGCTCACATCACGAGGCCAGCGTCCGGGTGTATAGAGTCAGTACAGAGACACACACTTTGACACTTTCATCCACAACACCTTTCCTCTTACGAACTGCAACCAATTAGAAACAAAAATACATTTAGTGAATGATAATCACAGTAGTTTTCAGTCTGTTTGCTGCACGTAAACAATGTTATCCATTCACAATAACTTAATGGGTTTTTTTCCTCCTTTCTATCTTGTGTCTTCAGTTCCTGCAGCAGTATGATGGTGAGGTTGATGGAGGTTCGTGGCTGTTTCATTGTCTCCTGTGCAACCACTCCTCCTCCTCTAAACTCCAAGTACTGAAACACAGTCAAACCCCAACTCATCAGCAGAGGGAAGGGCTACTACAACTTGAGCCTATGGGCGGTGAGGAGCTGGCAGCCATCTTTACCATCAGGAAAAGCTCTGACGGTGTCACCGGTGAGAGTATAAATTGTACATTTGAAACAAAACATTGCACATCCCTGATGACATCAGAGAGAAGATGGGATTGAGATGAAAAGAGTGAGAAGATGAATAATGGCTGTTGCTGAGATATTGATCATGTAAATTGATTAGTCAATACACATCCTTGTTACATCCCCAATCACCCACGACAACAGCTAACTAGCACCTGCTAATCAATGGATCAATACTATGCCCTGGACAAGGATGGGGGAGGTGGAGGCCAGTCAACAGTCTGCAGTCTGTGCAAGATACAGACAATGAATTTCTATCTGGAGTGTGTGAACTGCTATAGTAAGACCCCCAAAAGAGAAGTTAAACACTCAAATAAATAATCAAATTACGTCTATCCTGTGATCTGTCTCTGTGGATTAATACATCGAGATGAACTGTTTGGTTGTAAGTTCATATTAATTCCACTCCACCTCTGAGGAAAATCTAATGGAGAATCAATACTTGATCAATAGCGTATGGGGGCAACCAAGAAAAATGAAGTGTGGACCGAAGACATTGGTCTTTTTGAAGGATGGTATCTAGAGAATAACATAAACTACAATTAGCTAGATAGTTTGTTAGCGCATATGTACCACTGTGTAAATCTAATATAATTGTTTGTCTTGCCCCCTCTCAGGAGAGCTGAGCGAGGATATAGAAACTTCCAGTGAGACCACCTCTGGTCCTTTGGACCAAACCAAAGACACACAAAACTTGGGGGTGAAAGAGGAGAAGGAGACAGGTAGGGCTGTTTTCACTCCTCATTTTAAAAACACTATGACATATTAATAGTTGAGTGAAATGATAGAATTGTAATATAATATTATATATATTATTTTTGAAGAAGAAACTACAGGAGAGGGAAGGGAAAAGAGGGAGTCACTTCCTCCAGTTAAGCGTCCATCCTCTGGATGTGAAGAAATGGAAAACACCATCTCAACAAAGCACCCCAGAATACACCAGCAAAATGAGAACCAGCAGGTGAGCAGTTTTGGCACATATGATTATCAATTATCTCCACATGAATGTTAGAAATATAAGGACAGAGTCAATAGATAGACAGTGAGGTCCAAAAGTCTGAGACCACATTGAAAATCTGTGATGATTTCCATGTAAATCTGGAAATAATCTGAAAGTCTGACATCACAACATATCACAATTATGCTGGGATAACTTGGATGATCAGGTTTTGCACAAACTTGTGGAATCCATGCCAGCTTGAGTTCATACTGTCATTAAAGGGGGGGCATACCAAATACTAAGATTTCTGAAATTCATGTACATTTTTCAAAGATTCAGCTTTTCACTCAAATTGTTAAAATGACATTATCATTTGTAATTAAAAATCTTTTATTAAATTCAGAAAGAATGCAAAATAGAAGCATTTTCACAGTGGTCTCATTTTTGGACCCCACTGCATTTACTAAATTTCAAGGCCTGACAATTGCATATGTTGTCACATTGTTTGGTGCATTTAACAATTTATTAATCATTTTTGCCACTTTCTTCTTTCCTGTCAGACTGTCCAGTGCCCTTTGTGCCAGGTCAAACTCCCACACATACACCTTAGACAGCATCTCACACATGTGCACAGTGTGGCCCAGGACTGTGTAGACAAGCTCATGAGTACAGTAAGTGTGCATGTATTTGTTATTTGTTGTATGTGTTAGTAAGCCAGAGAGAATGAGAAGGCAATCTGATGGGGGATGGGGGGCGAGTGAAATGTAGGGAGACAATTCCATTAAGGCACTGGAGAGAAAGGCAGCACTTTTTTTTAATGCATGTTTAAGTAGCTCTCTGCTATCATCTTTGATGCAGCCACGCATTCTGTGTATGTGTGTATGTGCATGTGCATGTGCATGCGTATGTGTATGTGTATGTGTCTGTGCATCTTTTAGAGTGGGAGAGAGAGGGTTTGACTGAGTGAGTGAGGGAAAAGCCAGTCCTTCTATAATGCATGTTTAAGTAGCCCTCTATTACCAGAAGTGCAGTCAAGCTAAAAAGGGGCCCCCATGCTTTTTACTGTGTCTCTCCAACTAACAAAGACTGGTCATCTATCCACATCACCATCCTCCATCTCCCTGGCCCGTATGCTAAGTGGCCTTTGTCTCTTGCTCTCTTCGCCTCCACTTCACTGACTGCTTTTCACCCTTTCTCCCCTGTGCTGCCCCTCCCTCCAGCTACTCCTATCATTCCTATTCTGCAATCTCTTTCGCTGGCTCTCTCTCGCTTTCTTGCACAGACCCCTCCCTTTCTGACTCTCCCAAGCTCTCTCTCAATTTCTTGTGCTTTACCCCCTCCCTTCCTCTTTCTCGTTCTCCATAGCAGTTTTTTTGTTCATTGCCCCTGACTTCCTCCCTCCCTCTCCCCACTCTCTCTCTTTTTCATATTCTACAACCCCCCCACGCCATCTTCCTCCTTCCCCTCCTAACCCCTCCCTCACTCACTCTGATAGTAATTGAGGTTCATTAATTCAGACTGAGGTGATGATGGCCATTATGTACCTTGCTTTCCAATTATGCTCTCTAGATTAAGCCTGACCTTCAGTTTTCTCTGCAGTGTGTATGTGTGTGCATGGTTGTTCTTCCCTTTCTCTCTTATGAAGCTGTTATGCAGAGAAAACTCTTGTCATGTACATCTCATCTTTAGCCATCCATCCTTATGTGAGCAGCTAGCTGCTCACATAGATATAGTATTTGCTCTCAGTGCTCGGAGCTGTAGAGATGGGGGTTTTCTATATGAAGAATGCTTTTAAATAAATTCATTATTCAGCTCAGTAAAGTTTTATTAAACCCTTGGGGCATATTGGAGGGTGTTGAAGAAGCTGAAGGGCAGAGCCACATAGCTCAACCAGATAGTTATTACCAAATAGATGTGCCTAGCTGCATGCAGTACTGTGCAGGCAGGTGCAGGTATAATGATACACTTTCATATTCACACTTAAATGTTTTATGATATTAGGACACAGAATGCAGTGTTTATAAAAAGCGATATCTGCTTGCTATTATGCTGTACAATTAAACATATTTTATTCACAATATTGGATTAACAAAATTATTTTAAATTCTTTATTCCAATATGTAGAGACTGTAGAGTTCAGCTGACAAGAAAAATCAAGAAACAACAAAAACTGACACACCTTCACATTTTCATGCTTTCAGGTGACACCATCCACAGAACAACCACAGCCTCAGCTGGAGACGGGACTGCAGATGGAGACAGACTCGCTAACAGACGATGCTCAGAAGAATAAAAACAGCAAGAATAAGAATGCAAATGGGTCCCATGCTGCTGATTCCCATGTCACATTCGATTCACAGAAAAACAAAGGCATGTTAAAATGTGTATTTAGTGTTAAAACAAATTGTTTAATAGCTCTGTAAAAAAACAATCATTAAAAAGACTTTCAATTTAAAGTAATGATCACAATCAACTAATTATGAATTAAACCATGAGCAAATACAGTACCAAACTGTCATTCTGTGTATGTTCTAAAAAAACTGATGCTTTTGTTGGTGAAATATGAAATATATTTTGGTCACTTTTTGTGAATTTCGCAGGCACGTCAGTGGAGAATACTGAGGGAGATGTAGCCGCACCCAAAGATGTCACAGCTCTACTCACTCCACCCCTGGAAGACACCACTGCTCACCCTTCCAATGGCAGACTGGCTCCTCAGTCTCCCACTCAGATCCCCCCTTCCTCACCGCCCACCTCACCACCCAGCGATCCTCCTCCCCTTTCTGATCGTCATGGTTACCGGTTCCGTTGCAGCAGGTGCAGCCTGGCGTTCCCCACTCAGGAGAAACTCCAGCTGCACTGGCAATACCATGCCATGAGGGCGGCGACAGAGTGCCCCCTCTGTTCTCGACAGTGCCGCAGTCAGGAGGCTCTGCAGAGACATATGCAGAACACACACTCACAGTTGGAAAACACGCAGGGGCAGCATACACTCTTATCCCCTCACACTGCTCAGACACACACAGAGCACACTACAAGTTCAGTTCAACAAGACATTAGCTTATCACCTCAAGTGGGTCAAGAAGCAGGAGAGGGTGAGGATGAAGAGCTAGATGAAGAAGAAGAAGAAGAAGAAACACTTGAAATAGATGGGAATGAGGAACAAAAAGATGAAGTTAATATTAAAGAGAAGAATATATCAGGTGAAGCTGATGGAGTTGAGGATTTAACAGAGCCAGAGAAAGGACCACAGGAAGATAGCATAGCAGATCCAAGCTCTAGCTCCCTTGCCAAAAAGAGCTCCAATCCCACCATGGACCGCTATCTGGATCCATCCCGGCCCTATAAATGCACCATATGTTCTGAGTCCTTCACGCAGAAAACCATTCTCCTGGTCCACTATAACTCTGTGTCTCATCTGCACCGGGCCCGACGAGCCCTGCAGGAATCTGGCCCAGGTGTTGCTACTCCTGAAGCTCCTCGTGGCCCAGATCCAAGACCCTACCGCTGCCGATTGTGTGGAGTGGGCTACAGCCAAAGCTCCACGCTAGACATACATCTTCGGTCTGTTCTTCACCAGACTAGAGCCCGTGCTGCTCAGAATCCAGCTCCACAGACCTCAGCCTCTAGTGTAGCAGCTTCTGTGTCCGGAAACACTATTGCTAGTCAGGCAGCCACAACCAGAGAAGAAACTTTTAAGAGTCCGTCTTTCACCAAGAGGCCAGACATATCATCTACATCTTCATTTTTAGGCTCCAGTTTAGCAGCCGAGGCCCAACCAACTCTCCAAGGACCGACTGATAGCCCAAAGGCCAAAAAGAGAGTAGCAGAGCTGCTAGCATCTAGAAACCAGCTAATGCTAATGCAGCAGCAGCAGCAGTTAGCCCAGGCACAGGCACAGTTACAACAGCACACAGCCCTGCTCCAGTCCCAGCTGATACAGCATCTTCCCTTAGGGCCAGAGAATTTTCTTAAACAGCACTTCGCCTTGGCACCAGACAACTTGCTCTCCCTGCAGCAGCAGCTTCTTCTGCCCTTTTACCTTTCTGGAGATATGAAACTTAATCCAGAGTTAGCTGTTAAGAGCCCAGAACTTGTCCAGTTAGAATCTGCCAGCTCCACTTTAACAGAACAGCTTAAGGCAGAGACTACAACAGAGTCCTTGTCTCAAATAGAGGAGGAACAAGCTCAGAGAAAAAGCTCAGACTCAACTGTAAACCAACCAAATGATTATTTGCAATGCGATGCTAAGGCTGAGGCAGGCTGCAGTGGATCCTCCATTAACCAGACAGGAAGAGAACACAGCACTTGTAGTCTTGAGGAAGAAAAAGCAGACGTGCCTGTTCCGACTGTTAAAACTGAGAGGAAAAAGGAGGAAACAGATGCCTCTTGCCTTCTTGGATTACAGTGTCCTCCACCCAGAGTGCCATATACTGCTGTGAATGGGGAATCTTTAAGAGCTCTGCTGCAGAGTTATGGCTATGAGTTGGCACTGCAATATATACAAAGTAGACACAGACACCAGCAGCAGATGTCAACCCAAACACAAGATAAACAAGAGTTATTTGATATCAAAAATGTGGAGGTGTGCTCAGAAGCACTAAGAGGTGAATATAATGAAGTTGAGAATGGAAAGGTGGAAGGGTGTAATGAAGAGGACAAACAAGGAGTAGAAGGCAATGGAGAGATACAAACCATGCTACAGGAGAAAAAACAGAATAAGCATGAGGAATTAGCAAACAGAGAGAGAGAATGCTGTGGAAGAGAAGAAAAGTGTAGAGATTGTGGTAAGTTTTTTTCAGATGCATTGATTTTAAAAAGCCACCAGGAGTACATTCACAGGATGCTGTTTCCCACAACTGCATTGGACAGATTTTCCAGAGAATACAGACTGCAATATGACCGGCTGTACCCTCTCACACAGCCTAAATCTGGAGAAATGTCAGCTGTTGACACCCAACCTGCAGGCTCAGCCACATCCTCAGAATCAGAACCAGCACTAGAAACCATTAAAACCCATGTTAAAACCCTTACACCCTCACCTTCCCCTTCCGTGTCAGACCCCACAATCAATTCATGTGCTCCAGCTTCTTCAGACTTAACACCCACTGGACCTGCACCTTCCCCCCCTCCATCTCCTTCTCAACCTGAACCTTTCCCCCAACACGANCCCACTGGACCTGCACCTTCCCCCCCTCCATCTCCTTCTCAACCTGAACCTTTCCCCCAACACGAGGGGCCCATCCCAAGCACATCTGCTCCAGCTTCTACTCAAACTACATCTCCAGTCAAGGCCATACCACTTTCTTTGCCTAAAATACCAATGCTCCCCCTGCCCTTGCCACAACTTCCCATACCTCCATTGTCTTTACCTAAGCTTCCACTACCTCCCATCCCTTTCCCCATGGAGCTGCCTTTACTGCCTCCCATTGTGATGCCATCTGTGGCTCTTCAGCCCTGGTTAGACTCAAGTGTGAACCCCGAGTTGGCAAAACTCTATCAATCCCAACTAAACTCAACATTGCTAGGGCAGCAACCCCAGCTTAGTCCAGCATTGCTAACCCAACAACCCCAACTCAGCCCAGCTTTGCTAAGCCAGCCTTCACAGCTCAGTCCTGCATTGCTGAGCCAACCATCACAACCCAGCCCCATCCTACCAGCACAACACCAAGCCCAAGCCAGTCCAACATTGCTTGAGCAACAACAGTGTAAGAGAACACGAACACGAATCTCTGAAGAGCAACTGGCTGTTCTGAGGAAACACTTCGATATTAACAGTCTCCCCAGTGACGAAGAGGTCAGCAAGATGTCTTCTCTGTCTAGTCTGCCTCATAAAGTCATCAAACACTGGTTCCGTAACACCCTATTTAAAGAGCGGCAGCGAGACAAGGATTCCCCCTACAATTTTAATAACCCACCAACCATAGCCCTGGAGGATTCCAAAGAGGAAATACCATCCCAGCCTCTGATTGTTTCGATGTCTTCAGTGTCCCCAAGCCTCCCAGCCAACACCTCCCCACAGCCCCAGACAGCAGACCTCCAGAGAGCAGAGCTCCATAGGGGCCGTCGCTCTTCCCGAACCCGCTTCACTGAGCAACAGCTGGAGACTCTGCAAGGAGTGTTCGAGGCCACTCCCTATCCTAGAGAGGAAGAATATGACCGGTTGTCTGCTCTGCTATCCCTTCCTAACCGAGTCATTGTTGTATGGTTCCAAAATGCTAGACAGAGAGCCCGCAAAAATCAAGACAGAGGAACTGAAGATGGATTAGAGGGGAAGAACCAGCTTGACAACATACAAAGAGTGAGAAATGGCTCATATAAGAATTCTGATGATAATGAGGACAACAGCTGTGGTGATGAAGGACAAGGTGATTGTCACAATGAAAACTCCATGGATCTAACCTATGAATACTACACCCACCCCGATTCACCTGCTCTGGATTTTTCCCCACACAACACAGATAGTGAGCATGTGCTAGACAAAGGTGAACTAGACCCTGCTGTTAAGAAAGAAAAAGATAATACAAACCCAGCCAAAGCCCAAGCCAACAAGAGCCTGGTCCCTGTTCAAGATCAAAATGAAAATATTCTAGATACTGAAATCCAGAGTAAAGAACTTAATCAAGCCATACAGACACTGTCCTCTCCACAACCTGAGCCCCAGATCCAGCCAAAATGCATCCCAGAGAAATCCCAACCCCAGTCATCCTCCTCTTCTCAAAAAACAGTCCCCACCATCCTACCAGCATCTCACTCCAGCCCTCCTTCTGCCTCAGCAGTTGAAAAGACTGGTCATATGCCACCCAGCCTTTCTTCTGCTCCTGAGTCTGAAACAAGCAACACTCTGCCTGATGACACTCTGGGCCTGTCCACTGAAACCAAGCCACAAGACCAGCTCCTAGCTCAAACGCCGGCTCATTTCCAGTGCTCTTTCTGCCCTTCATCACTGCCGTCATTCCAGCTGTGGCAGGAGCATCAAACCAGGCATCTCCTGGCAGCACAGTCCCAGGTCCAACTCCTCCATTCTGGCTTCACAGATCGAACTATGCCTTACATGATGCTCCACCCTAACCACACCCTGATGGCCAGCCAAATTCTCTCAGGCGCTATGTCCCAGATGCACCCTAATCCCACACATCCCATGATTCCACATATAAATAGCATACAACTTAAGAACACACTCTCTGATCATTCAACTAACACCCTCACAAACCTATCTCAAAGTTCCCTGTCCTCCATGAAACAGAATTCAAAGCTTATGTCAGAGACCAGCTTTGAAGCTCAAAGGGGTGGAAGAGAAGCTGAAGATGAGCAGCGGAGGGATAAGCGCCAGAGAACTACCATCACACCAGAACAGCTGGAAGTGTTGTATCAGCGCTACAGCTTGGACTCCAATCCCACCAGGGGTGTCCTGGAAAGCATTGCACGAGATGTTGGCCTCACAAGACGCGTGGTCCAGGTACTTCATGGATGTGTGTGTGTGTGCATGTGAGAGAGAGAGAGAGAGAAAGAGAGAGAGTATATATAGAGAGAAAGCAAATAAGTTAATGCTGTTATGAGTCTAGCTTTAAAAACCATCTTTTTCTTCACAGGTCTGGTTTCAGAACACACGAGCCAGAGAGAGAAAAGGGCAGTTTCGGTCAATGGGGCCAGGATCCAGTTTCAGCTTGGGTTTGAACCACCTGCGCTGCCCATTTTGCAGGGCTCTCTTCAAGGTAAAGAGTGCTTTGGATGCCCACATGAGGTCCCGCCACTGGGCAGAGGCTGAGAGAGCAGGCTACACCTTATCGATGAGTAATGGATCCAATAGCCTGTTGGGAAACATGGCTAATTCCTCTGTCATGGACAGACTGGGTCCGTCTGTCTCTTCCAACCTTATCCCAAACCCTGGCTTTGCCATCAGCAACAAAGAGCAAACTATGAAGCCTCCTGTGACCTCTTTGTTGTCAGCCACTGATCTGAACAACCTAGAAGAGGACGAAGACTACGAAGACGATGATGAGGAGTACCCATGTGAGGAGGGTCCTAGTATGGCTGACCAAGGGTCTCTTAGTCCTGAGGGCTCTGGGGGTCCAAGCTCCGACTGGGGTGAGACACATAGTCAGCAGCAACACCATCAGCAGCAGCAGCGCCAACGGACACAGATGAGCCACTTCCAGATACTCCAGCTCAAAGACTTTTACAAGACCCACCGTACACCCAACCGACACGAGTGTCACGCCCTGGGCCAGGAACTGGGACTGCCTCACCGTGTGGTACAGGTAAATTTTGTTTAATATGCATGTGTCATATATAGATGAAAATGGTATCATTTCAGGAAAATGAGTCTACTAAATGTTTGTTATGCTTTTACTTTTATATTCATACAAATCTTTTCTGTAGGTGTGGTTCCAGAATGCCAGAGCCAAGGAGAAGAGGGCCAGGAGCCTGAGCTCTGACTCTGCAGAGAGGGAGCAGGCTGAGCTGACCGCAGGAGCTGGGGAGAGAGACAGAGCTTAGAGAGACTTTCTACTACGATGTTTTCTCCCCACAAACCCTTTTCCTGTACATGCTGTCCATCTCTAAACCTGGCTACTAAACCCGTCCACCATGCTGCCAAACCTGTAACCTGAACACCCCAAAGATGCAGACCCACCATGGCCCAAAGAGATGCTTTCTCAACTGAAAGTAGGAGAAAGGCCAAACCAAGACCTGCAAACCACAGATTTCCTCCTTTCACATGCTTCTTTATCTCCTTCCTGGCCTAACCTTCCCTGCTGAATAGAGCTCCTTCTCCTTACCTGTCAGACTTCCTACTACAACCAAACACCATGATGAAAACCAACCAGATGCCACAGAGGCCAAAGAGCATTATGTGACCTCACTGCCCAGCTAGACCTGCAGTCTACCTCTCAGTCTGCATGACAGACTCTCAGTGGGTCCTCCACCAGACAGTGCTAGTTGACTAGCTGTGTAGCATGTAGTGCCAGTCCGTACAAGGCTGGAAAAGAAATTGTCAAAGAGATTTTAGTGTAAATAGAGAACTCCAAAAGATAAACTTGAAGAAAAACAAAGCAGTTAACAGTGGAAGAAGACGAAAAAAAAAAAAAAAANAAAAAAAAAAAAAAAGCAGAGTAATATCCTTGAAATAGACTGAGGTATTCACAAAGAGCTTTTGTAAAGACTGTCTCAGATTCCAAAGCTCGTAACCAAAATTTTACATGTCCGTGGAATTTAGTTTCAACATGTTTGTTTTCGATAACAAACTGCAGAGCTGACGTTTGTATGGTGAAGGGGTGAGACCTGCAGCTGGCATAGGTAAGCTGAAGAGACTGATATGGTGCTAGAATGCAGCTTCACCCTCCACAAGCCAATGATGAGTCTTCTGTTGTACATGTACACCTTGTATGTTCCTTTAGTGGATAACAGCCCAAATAGCACAGAAAGCAAAGGCCAGTTTGTCCTTAAAGGGATAAACTATTTTTATAGCACTCAACCATTATACTGTATATGAAAACTTTAACCAAACTCAAATTTACATTGTGTGTGTTTAGTAATAGTTTCTTAATATAAATCTTATGGATTGAGATAAACTGTCTTGCTTCGATATAATAGTGTCATGATTATGAAAAGATTATGACAGCTTTGATATGTTCAGGCAAGGTGACTTACTGCCTTTCTGTTCTATTTGAATATACCAATGGCTTACCAATGTTGTGTTTAAATGTAAAGCTTTCTATGCTCAGGTCAACAGCTCAACTTGTCTCTGCTTCCAATGTGATCCTAATATTATACATCTCTGTTTTTAAAGCAGAAGCATGGTTTAACCTTGGACTAAGTATTAAAAATATCTACAGAAACACCTCTGTATTTCAAAGATCTGAGCTTTTCACCTCTGAGTTATAGATTGTTACATAAACCTTATTGAAACTAAAGTGTTTAATAGTGTGAGGGGTAAATGTACAGTATTAAGCTTTTGTATGGTTGACTCAAGACTTCAATGGATGTTTGAGACATGGCTTCATTTTCTACTTCCAGAAAAGGAGCTACTGCGCAAAGCTGAGGAAAACTTTGGATGTTATTGATGTTATTTTTGTACACTTAATTTATTTTCCCTTGTATCTCCCTCCCTGCTTACTTTCCTGTTTTTCTCCTCTCCTTTCTTCCTCTATTCATTTGCAACCAGTCCTTATTCTAACTGTAATAATGATAATATAACAATAATAGCTAAACAATAATTAATGCTTTAAGACAAAAATCCAAAGACGTGATAATACTTTAACCATATGACCTACAAAAATAAGCGCTACTGTTTACTTGACGATGTATTGCTGTTTTTAAAGAAGGAAGGAGTCCCTATATCTAAGCTACTGTTTTCTGCCTCTCAGAAGCACACTGGAGACTGTAACCAAAACCCCAAACTAGAGCCATGGCAGTCTGTAATATAGCGGTTAAAGAGTTTTACTTCTCTGAAGAAATGTCACAGTTTATTTTTCTGTTTTTTTTTTTTTTTTTTTTACCATAGCGTTGAACTTCAGCCCTTAAGGATGTCCAGTTTGCTGCTAATGTACTGTAGTTTCGAACGATACTGTAGAAAGATGCATGCTCTGATCGCTTTACCACTAGGCTTTAATGACTACAAACTGTAATGATACCTGCGATGCTGTTCATAAACTGCTCCTCGGTTATTTTGTTGAAAACAAATGGATATGTGGGGCTCAATTCCATCAAGTTTGTTTTTCAGTATCCTCTTAATTATCCCTATTCTGAGAAGATAAAAATGGTTTTCATAATACCAGAAATATTTTTTTCATCGACGACAGAGGCTTCCAGTGTTTAGAGAAACCTTCTCAATTCTTATGAAGATACTGCATAGCTATTTGAAGGAGTTCAGCCCCAAACCTTCCACTGGTATGGTGTCAGTCCTTCTGTATTGCAGCGTCCAGTCCATTTTGACAAGCTCAAACAGCCTTGATGAACTCAGACTGACATCACACCCAACTTTCCAAAGGATGTGTACTGAATAACTCTGTCATGTTTTGCTCTTAAACTAACCAATGTTTACGACAATACCAATGAGCTTTCTTCTGTACAGAAATGTGCATTCCAAATACCACAAGGCAGTTTTTTTGTATACTTATTATTTTCAATTTCATTTCTCTCGTATTCTCTTGCTCTTAGTGACTGTAAGATGTACATATTGGGGTCCTCTATGGTGAAGGGACTCTGTTATCCTTACTGTAGGTAAAATTATTCTTTTTTTTCTGGATATGTTGTTGCCATAGTGATGACCAAAAAGATTCCTGTGATGTGCACCTGTCCTTATGTCCTGCTCCAGTGGTTTAGTGTGTCTATATTCTCCCCCTGCCCCCAGTTCTCCCCTACTGGCGTGTTTCTCTTCCTTTCCCTTCCCGTACTCCACTGAGCTAAATAAAGTCTGCTTTGGTGCACGTTGTGGTCTCATCTCTTTGGTCTTACAGAGAGAAGCCATTTTGTGAGTGTTGTGGCATGTAAGGCCCTATTATATATGGTGTTTCATATTCCAGGTTGTATGTTCTATGGTGGTGTGTGTCTGGCTGGGAGGCTTTTGATGTGCGACCGTGTGTGTGTAATGCGGCAGTGTGGAAGGCGTTTGGTGAATGGAGCCATGACCTCTGGGGTCACTTCATTAATTACATCTGTGACATTCAGCCAGATGAGTTTCCTTTGTGACTAAATGATATGATGAATATTAACGACCTTGGATGAATTACACTGCTGCTCCTGCTGCTGCTGCTGATGATAATGTGTTTTACGACTCTGAGAGAGAGGGGAGGAAAATTGCATACTACAGCACATTTAGGACATGGAGATGTTCATATGCAACATCTCAAAGACCACAGAGCAGGTAGGTAGAGCAGAATTTATTATTTTGTTCTTTTTTTACTGTAAAACTTTCCAGTGGTTGATGAGACAACTTGCCAGGGAGGAAGAACTTAAATGAGCATCGGGATGTGTTATTCATGCAGAGTTCCTGCCACAAACTGCTTCTCTAGCAGCACACCATTAAGTTAACCAGCACACAGATATTTGACAACAGAGGAAACAAATCACTGAAACAGTTTTGAATGGCAACGTTGGAAATGGTCAAACACATATGTCGTGAGAACAACAGCAAAGTAAATACAAAGAAGAGGGTTTGAGATATCTTCTTAGCTGATGATAGCCATCTTAGAAAGTCATCCTGATAAAGTGATCCCCCACCATTTCTCCCTCTCCCTGTCCTCCCCCTCTTAATCAAATGAGTACTCTGCAGCTGGTGGGGTTGCGGCAAAAAGGGGGTACGAGTGTGNCCCCCTCTTAATCAAATGAGTACTCTGCAGCTGGTGGGGTTGCGGCAAAAAGGGGGTACGAGTGTGTGTGTGTGTGTGTGCAAACGAGAGGTGGGGGGCTTTGAGGGATGGCGTGAAATTATTGCCTGCTGGTGTATATGTGTCGCTAGGGGTAGTAGGGGAGAGTGGGGGTTGGGCNGGGTGTAATGTCATTGCCTGCTGGTGTATCTGTAGTGGGGGCTCATTTAGATTTAGATTGGTTACGTGAGGAGAGAGCTGAAAGGCCAGCTCATGTTTATGCATGAATCCCAAAGCATACTGCTGTGGTGGAGCCTTGAGTTAAAGAGACAGAGCTGAAATACATAGGAACATTCAAACACCGAGCTCTGCTTCCATGGATAAGACTTGAGTCAAAGGGACGCTGTGCTATCAGATACATTTCAATCAGCGTGTGCGTTTGTGTACATGTGTGGGTGTGGTTAAGCCTAGTTGTGACATGTATTTGCCTGTCTATGCCTAAGCGAATGTAGGTATGTTACACCGGTGTCCAAATGAATGTCTTGATGCCTCTTTTCAGCTTAATAATTGTTTTCTCATTTTTGTTGCAAATATACCAACAATATCATCAGTTACTGCTGAGATATTGACTTCATCCTGGTGATTGCTGTAGTATTTTCTACAGCTGATGCAGAGCTACACAGTGCTTCCTACACCACGCTCACTCACACACAGGGAGTAATCAGTAAATGTCTTTAAAGGAGAGTTTGATCAGCACTTCATCGGGTATAAAGTGGTTTTTATTTGGAGATGTGGTCCCTATCCATCTTTTAAATGACTTTTTAATGGTCGTCACACCATCTTAATCAATCATGTGGTACAGCTAGCCTGCTAGTGCAAATACACTCTATTTATAATTCCTACTTTCTGCAGCAAAAACTGACACTCTGTGCCTTTGCAGTACTGTAAATGAACAGAATTCTGCAAAATTGTCCTTCTGGTTTTATAGAAGCATCAGAAAGACCTAAGCCAAGCATTGTAGTTACACTGTATCCTGTATAATCTGTCTAGATTATATTGGTACTCTTTATACCGCTGAAAGGGTGGATGTAACAACTCCATAAAGATAGTGTGGTTTATTGTCATTGTCTGGTGTCTGTACATTCTGGCCTCCACTTTTATTGTGACCCCTCCCCATCCCATCTCTCCCCCCCAGCTCCTCTTCAATACTTTACATCTATAATGAGATACAAATACGCATCAGCAGGACAGTGTCTACGCCACGAGTCACTGTGTGAATATTACTCACACTTATTAGCTGGATTATGTTAATCTTTACACTCTGCTCACAGACAACAGACTCCCCATGATATGGGGTGGTCACGGCAGTAAGCATGTGTGTTGTGGTGTGTGTGTGTGTGTGTGTGTGTACACGATTGTGTGTTAGAGTGATTGTCATGTTGTCAAACTGATCTGCATGTGAAAGGACTGTCTAATTACATCACTTATGCAAATGGCAAATGCACGCACACACACACACACACACAAAGTGACAGCTTACTACTAAGGTCAAAAAGACAGTGTGAGCTATCCTCCTACTGACTAACAGAGTGGTATCACCACCTGTCAGAAACAGATGTGTCTAGATACAATACATAGAAGTCATAATGGTTTTGATAATCTCCTTCAGATAAATGAGAAAAAAGTGTAAGAGTCAAGCTGTAAGAGTCAGATCACTAAAGCACTTTGGATGTTATTAGAAAACATAGCCATACATCTGCTGATTACTCCTTTTTCAGATGGAAACATTGATAGTATCCCTGTTGGAATGATTGATTGAGTCTGACACATTTTAATTACGCCCAAATTAAATGAATTGGCTGGCGGACTATAAAACATTGCTGTTTAATAATGAGCCCCCTCCATTTGCCTTTTTTCCCCCTCTTCCTTCATCCAATCCCATTTTGGTTGCCTGCACCAAATAACCTCTCTCCATTTAATGAAATGCAAATGAATTTTCATGAACCCCATGATCCCATGCAATGATTAAACTGAGATGACATTAGCTGCCATGCTGCTGCCACTGTCAGTGTTTCTGTCTGCCTCCTATCGCTACCATCTCTCTTCGTATCCACGGCGACGGCCAACTGGTGATATTAAGGATTTCATTGTCACCATTCCCTCTTGAATTTTCTTTGTGAGCGAAGAAATTATGGGAATCCAGGCTTATTTCATAGAAGTTTTTTCCACTGGCAAGAGAGATAAAGCATCAGTACAAGCCATGTTGTTACTCACAACATTTGTGGCATGTGTTGGTCTCATGTAACATATATCGTTAACAACAATATACAATTATTCTAACACAGTAACATCATACAGAAGATTGTTGTAACCTTCCACATCTCTCCATTTTCCACTTCCAGTACTCCCCTCCCATCACTCCATTTCAGTCTGGATCCAGCTCCACCTCTGCTGTCGTTTATTGTACTCCATTTGCATAATGAAGCCCAGGCTTAATTAAGATCCCACTGGAGTCTGGAGCCAAGGATGAAGGAAAGAAGGACAAGGAGGAGGGGAGGGGGATCCAGCGTTCCTTAGCTTATCCGCACGTGTCCAAATAGGAGCCACAATTTAAGGGGGGAGAAAAACGTTGACGAGCGATTAAATCACTAATTATGATCGGCTGTTAGAATTAGTGTGTGGCTGTTAATTAGCTGCAGATGAGATGCCCAGACAGTTGCCCGCCCCTGACGACTGCAGCACCCTCCCTGACTGGCAATAGAGAAACACAGCTTGACACCCTGGAGCTGATGCCAGCACATCCCTCCCTTTAACACACACAGTAGTCTGAGGGGATATCCCTTTAAGAAAATCCCAGGTGTGTGTGTGCAGGAAAGAGGCTCTTCATCATCCTTGTACACCCTATCCCACTGTTCTTCGTTAGGCAGAAAATTCCTCATTACCTCGCCCTCTATATCCTTTATTCATTTTGCTTGTTATTCCACTTCTTCCACCTACTCTTCTTCTGCATAATTGAATGATACATTCCCTGGTATTTGTAATGGGCAGCTGCTTCCTTCCAGTGTATCAGTTGGCACTGAGCAGAGTTGGCACAGAAGAAATAGTTTTTGTCCCACGTGTCCATCCCAGTTGCATCTGTGGCACTCGATCCAACCTTTTGCTAAACTTTCGCATCAGCGTTTAATAACCTTTTGTAAAGCATCTGATCGTGCCTGGGAATGCCTGCTAGTTTGCATTTGGCACGGTGCCATCACTGTTTCTGGTCTCTCCCTTGAGGCGATGCCAGCATCGAAAACATCGAAGACATCTGAAATCTTCTGCTAACCATATGGAAGCCTCTGTTTACAAATGTGCATTATGTTGGCTTGGCAGTGTGCCATCTTTGTTCGTGTGCCCTTGTCGCCCCTGAAAAGATGCCATCACACAATCGCTGGCAACCGTCGCCTGGGCACCTCTTGTGGCTTTGTCCAAGCAAACAAACGGTGATTAGTGATAAATCCTCAGAGGTGAGTCCCCTTGTCTGCGAATGAGATGGTTCTCCACAGACTGCTTAGATCGCGCCGAGTATATGTCACAACTGCGGGCTGGCATGGTGCCCGCTGGCTGGCATACAGTGGATGGCATCAAGAGAAAGGAATGACGGAAGATGGATAGAAGGCAGGGTTTTCCACTGGGATTTTTCCTTGTACAATCAATGGTCATTACGGAATTACACCTTATAGTTTCACGTTATTCTCCATTCTATTCTTTCCCTCATCCGTCTACACGTGAGTCATCCTCTGTCTGCTGGCATCTTGCTCACTTCCACGCTCCACTATCCTCTAACGTTTTCTCTCGCTTTGTTTTTCTGCCCGATCTCCTGTTTGCTTCGCCCCCATTGTGTCTGTGCCAAGGTGGCACCAGACCAGTGTAGCAGTATGGAGGTCTGTTTCTGTTCCTCTTCCATTCTTATCCTCCTCGCCCCTTCGCCCGTGCCCATGCCCGCCCCCGCTCAAGTCCTGACTGGATGGCACTGTGCCAACCTGCCACCGCCATCGCTCTCATTTGTAGCTCATCCTTCTGTCGCCCTTCCCCCTGTCGCTACACTTCCATCCCTCTCTCTTCATTCACTTTTTGAATCATTTACTCCATCTAGTCAAAGTGCTGCGTCTGTGTAGTATATGGCATAAGAAAATTGATGCATATATGACTTTTTCAATTCTTGAACGCAAGCCGCAAATTGTCTCCATAGTCACTTTCTTGGCACCTGAAGGAATGCCCTGTGTGACTGTACTGTAGGTAATTACCACAGCAGTTACTTATTCCAAAGAGACTAGGAGAAAGAAGGATGAAGACAGCCCCGAGTTTGGAGAAAGCTCGTGTTGTTTTAATTAACTCTTACCAACCCCCCGCATATGCGCTTCGATTCATGACTGTAAGCCAGAGAACTTATGCCTTATGCAGGTTGTGTGCTTGCAAACAAATTACACTGTCGCAATTGAATTGATCTGATTACAAGTGAAATCAGTTGCATACTGACCTTACCCACTTCACCAAGATGGCCCTTGCTCTTGTGTTTTTCTTTTTTTCCTCCCTCTTTGCCATCTCTTATGTCAAACAAAAGCTGCCAGTGGTAGTGAAGCTATTAAGCAAATACTCTCATTAGTACACAACACATAATGAATATGTAAATGATGTGTGTAATTTATGCAAGGGGTGAGAGACTTGTTCTCTTTTCAGTCTGGCATTGTATTCAGTCTATTTATATCCTCTTTCTCTAAATCTTTACAATCTTACACCAATTCACCTCTTCTTACAGACCACGTCCTGTGAATGAAACCATATGGGACTTCTTGTATCTTCGCTATGGTTTCTTTTATTTTATGTCTTCTCCTTTACACATGTAGACCTCCCCTTAACCACAGCTGGTAGTTTCTATAGTCTCTCTCATGACTCTCTGTTTTTCTCTCTCTGTTTGCTTCTTTCTGCTCACAGCCTGTCCTCTCCAAAAACAAGCCCTGCAGTGACGCATTAAACCAACATCTGAGTATTTGAACAAGGTCTTTCTTCCATGAATACTGAACAAACTATTCAGGAAATCACATCCATTCTTGACTGTGTTGCGCATAAGGACACTCTGTTTTTTCCTTTGTACTTCTGTGACTGTTGATCATAATGTGTCTTCTAAACTGCGAGGTAAATTGAAGCCTGTCCTGATAGATGGGGAGCAGTCTTGCTCTTGTCTAGGATAAACACCTATAATACTCTGGCTCCCTTGGCAATCACCATAGCAACAAACCATGGTACCCACGTGAGTTGCATAATAAGATGTTCCCTAAGACCATGAACCATAAAGCGGTGACAGTCACACACAGCAATGAGTGTGAATCAGAAAATAACCGTTCGACTGTCAAACTTCACCCCTGACTCCTTCCAGACTGATCGCTTGCGTCTATCAATAGGCTTGAATCACACAGCGTACACTCTTGTACATGCACCTTCTCTCTGTCTCACCAGACCTTAACAGGTGCTGATGAGCTGCAGTCAATGATTGTAATGAGCTATCGATCACCGTGGGAAAACAGAGGGACAGAGAGGGGTGAGGGAGGTAGGGGGAACTAGAGGACACACAAACACACACCAACAGAAGGATGTGAACTGCCTGAAAAAAAGAAATCTTTGGATGAACCAAATAGAGACAAGCTACCTAAGACAGAGTATCAATACTTGCTTTAATCAAGCCTTCATCTCCTATTGTTCCACTTAAAATAGAATTTATAGGGGATTTATAGGCTTTCTTCTAGCACAGCTTGAAGGAAACTGTTCTACTCGGAGCAGCTAGAAAGCCCAGCTGCTCGACCTCGCTGATCTGCTGATCGGGATGACCGTGCAGACATGGCTGTCATGACCGAGCCCACATGCCAGTGAATGGCACTGACGCAGTATCTCTGTTCTTCCTCTCTTTTTCTGCTGTGTGCACGGAGTGGAGGCAGACAGCATTAGGGAAGGGGGAGGTGCGTTGTGTGTGTCGTGTGTGTTGGCTGGCGTTTCAGATAATGAAATGCAGCAGGGAACAAAGAGCTGGGGGCCCCTATTCTCTGTGCTGCAGCTTCATTTTCACTCCCGTCAGTCTATGATTCTTCCATACCCTCTTTCTTGGGTATGTGTGTTTGTGTGGGTGTGTTTATGTTTGTACGAGTGGGCTGCTGTGTGTACGAGTATCCCCCCTCCTCCTGTTAGTATTCTGCATGGCAGATCCCCCTAATGTAATAACTGTGTCTGCATGTCTAATTTACAGCTGGAGAGAGTAAATAGCCTGTGGTTAATTACAGTAGGTGTATGTGTATATGTGTGTCTATGTATATGTCTACATGTGCGTGGGTGTGTCAGAATGATTTATGAGTTGCAAATAGCTACACCAGTGGCCCGTTTCTCCTCACTTAGTTTTTAATCTGTCTTTCCATTAATTTTCCTGGAGACGTTATTATGGTTTTATAACAGTGTGCACGGGGATGTGTTACTGAGGCAGAGGTGTGGACATTTCGTTAGGATGGAACCGAGACGGACACCTGAGCTGCACTTTACATTTCCCTTTTTCTACTTCTCCATTTCTCTCCTTTCCTTTCCTTTTTCTCTCTTCTGCTGCTTCATTCTGTCTCTTCATTGAGAGGATGGTGAACACAGATCTTTATTGACAGTACATGGTAGAACATGGAAACAGCAGGTCAATCCGTTTAGCCCAAGGGCCGATACACCAATTCACCAATTTGTCAGTGTTAGTTTGAGAGAGAAAAGCAGCTAATCTCTCCTCTCTGCTCTCTATTGATCACACACTTAGACTCCACTTCTCTGTCTAAACACTATTGATTCTCTCTCTCTCTCAATCTCTTTCTGTCTCTCTCTCTCTTTCTGTCTTCCTCTCTCCACATACCACAACCCTCATCACATCATCCCTTCACAACTTTCAAGTCTACTTCTCAAATTAAAGCCTTAATAATCAAGATTGTATGTCATTGTTCAGGAAGCATCCACTCACATTTTAGATGAATTCCAGACTATATTTTAGCATAAACTAAATATGACATTGACTAAATCCTGGAATATAGTATTATAATAGTTATCTACTATACAAGACATTTCTGGTTTTGTCCACGTGTCACAAATCATTGTTCCCTGCTGTGTACACTGGAAAGCTTAGGCATGGTCTCATTAAAAAAAATCAGTTACTTAGCTACTCCTCTACAGCATGAATAGTCCATGATTAAAAATTCACTGCTGGGCACACTGTCTCCTGGCTTTGTTTTTCACTCACACTGCAGGATGCATTTGAAAAGGATAACATCCCTGAATTACAGAATTAACGTCCTACAAAAGCTATTTCCTTATTCCTTATTTTACACCCATACAAATCAAAGATCCCAGCTTGATAAGATTTAGTCTCTGGGAACCCCATCTTAGAAGATTCTCATTGTGTAAACTGTAAAAGGACATTCCTATATCATTTTATTTGAATGCTTACATAAAATTAATGGGGAAAAAAAACAGCAAACCTGAGCTTTTATCATATGTTAAGAACCCCTTGGAACCCATTGAAGAACCCTTTGGAATCTCTGGACCCTCCTTTGCAATCAACTGTCCTTTGGCAGCCATTGATTCCACTAGTTTGATTTATTAGACTTGCGCACCCCCTACTGGTGATATCAACACATTACATGTCCTCGGCTGAAGACTGAAGTTAACTATCTCGTGTACAGTAAAAACCTTTGGTTGTTACAAAACTCAGTACATGGCTTGTGTAGGTTAAAAACAGCTGCTGTTTGGTAACCAGCTAAGGCTGGTTGAGGGTGTGCGGTAGTTTGCATCCTGAAAACTTCACGATCTAAGCTTGAAAAATTAAAAGGTGAAGTTTTACAGTACCTCACAAAGATGCCTCCTCCAGCGGTCAGTGACGATACCAAATCCCTGGTGAGAAAGATGTTAAGAGAGGTTCTTTTGGGTCGAGAGGATCCAGAAGGGTTTTTTGCTCTCTGTCTGTCCGTCCTGGGACACCGGGAGACCCGCTCACATTTCCCGTACCTCATCCAGCCGCTGTCCACTTCCAACAGCTCCATGCACTCCATCTTCACCTCCACCTACCTGCAATATTTCTCAAAGGTCAGTCAGTAACTCTGTGTTTGAAGTGTCACCTGCCCAGGCAAATTCATTCTTTCTTTTCTCACGCATGTTAAAATGGAAAACAGAAAACAGTCTGGATCTGTATTTATGGTATGCATAGTTATTTATATAGTTGTTTGGCTTCAATATGTACAGAATTACTGTAGTGGTCAAAAACTGGTAAACTGTTCAACACTCTGAAATCTGGGGGAACATTAGGCCATAAGAAACAAATGAGTACTTTTGGTACAGATCCAAATCCAGTAGGGTCACCATGTGGCCATTTACAAAGCTCTTAATGTTTTGAACTGTGAGGCAGAGAATAAAATTAACTTTTTTTTTTTCCCACACAGAATTCTCTGGTTCAATTGATAAGATTAAACCTTGTGTTTGGGGAGCCTGCGTCACATTTAACTGAACTGCAATAATCTAATTTTCTTGGCGGTGAGTAGTTTTAATTGTGATTTTTAAAATTAAATTTCAGACTGAAGATGATCAATTAGAGATTGCGTTGGCTCTCTCTCTTCTGGAAGTAAAAAACCAGCAGCTGCCTTCTTTGACCCAAGAGTCCGAACCTCAGCAACCTGGAGACACCCTGAATCAGAGTGGCCTTCGTCATCAAATCTCTGTCTCACAGCCCTTTGGAAGCAGCCATACTCATGTAGTATCCACCATTGGCAGGAGAACACAGAACACCAACTCGCTACAAACTAGATTTGGGGGCAAACTGAGCCCACCATTAATTACCCAAGAGACTGAAGTTCAGAAAAGTACATATGTTGACAAATATATTAAGGAGACACCAGGCACAAGTCAGAATTTGTGCGTTTCCAGACTAACTACTTCATCTTCCAAGCAATGCTCACTCAGAGAAGGTGATCAAATGATGGAGAAGGAAGATTTAGAACAATCAAAAAAACCAGAACGCTCTAAGAATAGGCGACAGCGGCGTAAAGGGGGCAGCCAACAGGTGGTCGGTTTGCCCTGCTTTCCCTCAGGGCCAGCACCGGTATTGCTGTGGCTCCGTAGAGACTTGCGACTTTGTGACAACCCTGCTCTAATTGGCTCATTGGAGTTGGGTGCACCTGTCATTCCTGTCTTCATCTGGAGCCCTGAAGAAGAAGAGGAGGGGCCTGGAATTACTGTGGCTATGGGAGGAGCTTGTAAGTTTAGAATGGAAACAGTGATTTTGCATTATGTCATTATTTTTTTTTTTTAACTGTTAGTCTTCTGATTGTGCCATCATACTTTCTCTCATTTATCAGGTAAATACTGGCTTCATCAAGCTTTGTCCTATTTCTGCTCATCTCTGGAGCGTATTGGCAGCCATCTTGTCTTCCTTAACACAAACAGAGAGGGGACAGAGGTCGGATCCTCTCTGCAGACACTTAGGGAGCTTGTAAAGGAGACCGGGGCGAGAACAGTGCTGGCTAACGCTCTCTATGAGCCCTGGCTGAAGGACAGGGATGAAGCTGTGATGTCAGCTCTGCAGAGAGATGGAGTTGAATGCAGGATGTATCACTCCTACTGTCTCAGAGACCCCTACTCTGTCAGCACTGAAGGGGTGGGACTCAGAGGTTAGCCAAAATAAACCGAAGTTGGTGTAATAAGCTCAAAGACATTTCTGCGTAAATATGAAAGCATGAAATATATGTATCAATTCAAGCCGACTGCCAGTAAGGTTATTTTTGTTTTTCTCTTCTTTTGCCAACTTAGGAATAGGTTCGGTCTCTCACTTCATGAGCTGCTGTAGGCAGAACCCAGGATCTGCATTAGGGGTTCCCCTGGACCCTCCTGTATCTGTCCCTACACCTACCAACTGGCCTCAGGGTATCCCTTTAGACTTGCTTGGCCTGGCACGCATGCCACACAGAAAGGATGGCACCATGGTCAGTAAATGCAGCAGAGCAGCCATCCAGGGCCCAGCTGTAGCCCCAATAATGACACACAAATACTGACTGACTTTGATATTCATTTTTGTATTCAGATTGACTGGGCAGCAAACATCCGCAAGTCCTGGGATTTCAGTGAAGAAGGAGCACATGCACATTTAGAAACCTTTCTTCATGATGGTGAATACAGAACATAACATAGGCTCTGTCTTGTAATATAGTGTCGTCTAACAGTACCCTATCATTCTCCATATATTTTCTAGGTGTGTATAGATATGAGAAAGAGTCAGGCAGGGCAGATGTCGCAAACACCAGCTGTCTGTCTCCCTACCTTCACTTTGGTCAACTCAGCCCACGCTGGCTGTTGTGGGATGCCAGGGGGGTACGCTGCCGATNCCTTCACTTTGGTCAACTCAGCCCACGCTGGCTGTTGTGGGATGCCAGGGGGGTACGCTGCCGATCCCCAAAATTCCAACGCAAACTGGCCTGGAGAGATCTGGCCTATTGGCAGCTAACACTGTTTCCTGACCTTCCCTGGGAATCCCTCAGACCTCCATATAAGGTAGAAATGGGCTGAAGACAGACAGGCTGGCTGTGTATTGATGTATTTACTGTTAAACATAACACTCATATTTGCAGGCCCTGCGATGGAGCAGTGAGCAGTCATCTTAAGGCGTGGCAGCGTGGTAGGACTGGCTACCCTCTGGTGGACGCAGCCATGAGGCAGCTGTGGCTGACTGGATGGATGAACAACTACATGAGACATGTAGCAGCATCTTTTCTCATAGCATATCTCCATCTGCCTTGGCAAGAAGGCTACCGCTGGTTCCAGGTGAGACACTAATAAAAACAAATTTCACTCCTATAGATACCATATACAGGGCAGTTGGGATCTTTACTTACTCTTAATTGTGTTGCATCCAATGTTTGCACGTGTAGGACACTCTAGTGGACGCAGATGTTGCCATAGATGCTATGATGTGGCAGAATGGGGGGATGTGTGGCCTGGATCACTGGAACTTTGTCATGCACCCTGTTGATGCAGCAATGACTTGTGACCCCCGTGGCGGCTACGTTAGGAAATGGTGTCCTGGACTTGCAGAGCTGCCTGATGAGCTTATTCACAAACCGTGGAAATGTCCCACCTCCATGCTGCGGCGTGCAGGTAAGCAATTCGTCACGTGGCTCTCAGCTGTTTGCTTTTTAATCAGTTTTTCTCTAAAAATGTGAATGTTTTGTTTGACCATGTACTGCTCTAAATGGTGACAAAGAAATCTGTTAATATCCTACATCATTTAGGCGTGGTGCTTGGACAGACTTATCCTGAGCGAATAATCACTGACCTGGAAGAGCAGAGGAGTTGGTCTCTGCAAGATGTAGCTCTGGTGCAGAAAGAGTTTGGACAATATGTGGATAAGCGCTCAGGCTGTGACTTGGTGCCTCTCCCTCCACGTCTGGTAAAAGAAGCCCTGGGTTTATCACACAAGGATGAGACTGTGGTAACAGCAGCCAATCAGTTCCTCATGCCTGTTATTACCCGCATGGAATTTAAATACCAGCTAGATGATCCAGATTCAGACGCGGCCTCAAATCCCTACAACGCTGTTTTAAAGGGATATGTGAGCCGCAAAAGGGATGAAACCATTGCTTTTCTCAATGAAAGAGACTTTACTGCAAGTGTGATGCACGAGGGAGCCCAAAGAAAGGAGAGGCTGCAGAGTGATTATTGCAAAATGGAGGGACTTCCTCGGCCTTCTGCATCACAAGGCAGGATCAGGCGAACTCCCACAGCCAAGGACATGTTCTCTATAGTACCTGGTGGAGTGGTCACTTCACACAGGTGACTCACAGATCAAAGCTGAAGGTAACCGTTGTTGGTTGCCAGACAGTTATGAGCATGCATGTTTTGAAATACTTATTCTAAGGTTCAAAAATGAGTTAGTTACTTTTGTAAGTCTATATAAATCCCAAAAATGGAGATAAAGAGAAGCAGATGAGATTGTGAGACTGCTGAAACACTGAGTTTTCAAAACGGGTGTATCAGAGGTTATTAAATTCAGCGGTTTCCTCTCATAAGCTGCCAATTCTGAGTCAAATGAAATAAAAGGGGGATGAGAATGTTTACTTTGTATTTTAAGTGGTTGCAAATTACCAAGTGTGCAAATTACTGTTTATATTACATAGTGTTCTGACATTTTATCAGGCTAGATGTGGTTATACAGATGGAAGTACAAGTTTTCTATGAAATGGAGCAGCTACTTAAAAGTAAAATTAGTTTTTATGGACAGTTGTTTAAAAAGTAATTTTACCTTCCAACAACTTCTCACTTTATAAGATAAAATACTGTAGATAAATACAAAAAGGTCATAACAAACCTACATATGGGGAAATGTTTATTTTCTATTGTACAGGTCCCATATCTACAGTGTAGCTCTCAAACATGCAATGTCGACCAACATGAATAATACCATAAAGAAAAAAGTGCTTCAATTTAAAGTCTTAACAGTAGAATAGAAATTCAAATCTTCTTCAAATGAAATGTTTACAGACTGAATCTCAGCCTCTCCAGTTTGGAAATTTAAGGCTGCAAAAATTGAATGCTATACTCCCCGTCAATGCAAGTTGCCAGGTTCCCTAAAATCAGTTCTTAATAGTAAAGAAAGGATTCGTAATGTTCTCAGTTCTTAACCACCGGTAGGTCAGCAATGTTGAGCTCAGGAGCTCCGCTGGCAGATGCTGAGCGTAGCATTGTAGCCGACAGAGGCACATCTTGCTACCAGTGGTGATTTTGAAGGAGAGGGGAAGCATAGCACGATTCAGAAAGCAGCAGGTTAGTCCTCAATGGAACGGATGTATCTCTCATATGCTGCCTCATCCATGAGAGCGTCAAGTTCTGCAGGGTTGGCAATGGTCATCTTCATAAGCCAGCCTATGTTGAATGGATTAAAGGTCATCTTAAATTATGTGGTGTCGGGTGTTCACACAGTTAAAAAGCAGGAAAAAAATACCCAAACGTTACCGTTTTGATCAAAATTCTAACTTTTTTTTTTTTTTTAATATGTGGTCATGGCTGATGATATGACCAATCTTTCTGTCATTACAGATTAAAGTAAGACTGGGAGTGTGCAAGTATTTATTTTTTCCCTTCTTTTTGGTCGGTGGATTGGATAGATGTCATCCAGAATCTGCAAATTATGTGCCTGTGTTATGTTATGTGCCTTTTGAAAACATTTATATATATTTAAGCACAGAAATAAATGGGTTTTTTTTGTGCATTACATATTATAAAAAAAAGTTTCACTGTTTCAAATTTTTAAGCCTACAGTGGTTGCAGCCCATGATATGTTGCGTTATTACCATCTGCTGTCTATAAATTAATGTACTACTTGTCATGTAAACATGTACTTAGGATTTTTTTTCATATATATAGCTTCCTCTGTTTCCCATGTCATCTTCAAATAACAGAATTACGGACTATTTTTTGTTTATGTGGATGCTTACCATCTTTGTAGCATGATTTGTTTACCAGCCCGGGTTTGTCTTCCAGCAGTGTATTGACTTCTGTAACTTCTCCAGTCAAAGGAGAATAGAGTTCACTGGCTGCCTTCACACTCTCCAGAGCTCCAAACTCCTCTGAGACAGCAGACGGTAGAAACAAGTACATTTATTATCAACTCCAGGTCATTTCAGAACTATGACAAATACCATGAACAAAGGTCATGAACAAAGGTAAACAGTGCCAAATGTTGTCAGCCTACTCTAAGGTAAGTATTCAGTAATCAATGGGAAAAGAGAAAGTTAATTTTGGCAAGAAAGACCTGTTCTAAAAAAAATGAATTTTTGAAAAGCAGTGACAAAAAAAGCCTTTATTCACATGCCATGAATATATTTTTATTATGAATGTAAATTAGCGCGCTTGTCTCAACATAAACCTGTCTGAGGGGCAAAATCATGATGCTCTGGCATCAAAACAGAATATATGTAACTTAGCAAAACATGATGATATTGACGATTGGGAAGACCTGTCATATCCAGAACACAGATTACAGGCTTTCAGATTTAGTGATGTTGAAAATGGAAAACATTTGGATTTCTGTACTATTGTTCAGATAAAAAAAAAAAAAAAAAAANAAAAAAAAAAAAAAAAAAGAAATCTAAATATTTTGAATGCCAGATGCTCATTCAAGACACATTTTTAAAGTTTTCTGAAAACACCACATTTCCAAACCAATATGTTATTTCAGAATTTGACCAGAAGGGCTCCGATTTGCTCATTATTGATCTGTACTGATACTGAATCTACTTTGATAACAAAACATGCAGGAATTTCATCATCTATATTTACACTCTTTCAGGTGACTCCTAGGGGGCTCCCTAGAGCTCCTTACCGTGCTGAAGCAGCTGTGTCCCCACCTCTGGCAGTCCACAGTAAACTACATCTCCCAGAGCCTCCTGCAAGACCAGGAAATAAAGGACACGTCGTTTTCTGGTATATATTTTTCTCTGTGAGCTTGTGCATGTATGTGTGTATTAACTTACCTGTGCAAAGTTACTGATCCCCACTGTTCCTATTCCTCCCTCTTCAACCCGAATCCATTCGTGCTTGTCTGTGAATTTGAGTGCTGAAACAAAACACAACAGCAGAACTGAGACCATAACAACATATTAGTAGTAAAAGTTTAAATAAAGAATGCTGTGATTCCCAGCCAGCATGACGAACAAGAGCGCAGACATACAAGCAGCAGCTCCACATGACCACAATGTCACTTTTATTAGCTAACGCGCTACAATCAACACATTCACAAGTAAATACCTGATGATACACGGCTGGAAGTAGCTAATGTGCGTCGAAAATACGGTTTAGATGCCAACCGAAGCGGAAAAATCGGCGTGGAACGAGATAGTAAAGGCGAAAATGTAGAAGAGTTAGAAGACAAACGGCGGAACAGCGCGCAGGCAGCCATGTTTGTCGCTTTCTGATGAGAGCATGGGGAGATTTGGTTCTTGTTTGAAATAAATGGCAGTTTTAAGACACGCCGATGCTGTTTTGCTGCCCCCTAGTGGTCAAACAATGTAATGTCACAAATATGTAAAAAGGAGACGACTTTTTAGTCGTCCAAAACAAAACATAATAATTTATTTTCTCCTTTTGCTTGGTGGATATTATTTAGATTATTAAATAGATCAAATATACGGATCTGACATATTATAATGTTACATTTGTCTATTATTTCCTGGGAAAAGCCACATTTATAAACAAAATAATCCTGAGTTAAAAATATTCCTCTGTGATAAAACTATTCATGTTGCACTGATAAATTTTATTAAAGGGACGTTGCAATATTCATTACACTCTGACCTCGTATACTGTTGATATAATTTAGCTTGCAAAGTAAAATTAAGAAATTAATATTTAAAAAAAAACATGGTAAACAGAAATCGCACATAATTTGCTGTCTGTGGTTAGTTTGTGTATTCAAAAATGTCAGTCAATTTGAGAGTGGCCCTGCTGTGCTTGTCTGCTGCCATAAATTTGGAAAAGTATTGCCATATTAATTCTAATGTGAACTAATTCATATCTACTTGCTTTGTAGGATTTCAGGCTGTAACAGATAGTATAATACACTCTGTTTTGACACTCAGTAAATCCATCAAAGAAAGCTGGTGGAAAGTCAGTTTTTGTCTTGATTTTAAGATTCTTTTATTAGTTTTTAAGACACTACATGGTCTTGCACCAAGATATCTGTCAGAAATGTTTTCAATTCATGAACCAGTAAGACCTCTCAGGTCCTCTTGCACTTTATTTTTAACTGTCCCAAAGAGCTGATCTCAAACACTTGAATGATGCAGCTTTTAGTGTTATGCTCCAAGTCGTTGGAACAGCCTTCCCGAAGATCTGAAAATAATGATATATTCAAATGCAGACTTAAAAACCTATCTGTTCAGCTTGGCTTTCATGTAATGTTTTATGATTTTATATTTTAATTTGTTTAATCTGATTAAATTTGTGTATATTTTAATCAACTGTTATCAATATTTTGTGAGTATTTGTCAATCACCTGTGAAACACTTTGAATTGCATTTACTTGTATGAAAGGTGCTATATAAATAAAGTTTGATTGCTTGAGTTGTAGCCAAGATTCCTTTACCTTTATGTCAAAAACCTTTACATCTGCAATGTTTAAAAGCTACATCAGGATTTGACTAAATACACTACTCTCATCAAAGTGAGAGAACTAATGCCTTTCTGTAATTTTAGCACTTTCAATTCAGAAAATAAACAGTTGGTTTATTAGGCTATTAGTTGGATACCAAATCTGCAACTCTAGCATCACATAAAACAAAGAGAAGTGAAACATGTTAAAATGTCATTTATTTCAAAGAGGAAGGGGATGGAACTGGAGAACACAGGACAATGTTGTTAGAAATCTGTTTGTTCACGAGAATAATGATTATCCCCCAGAGACCCACAAATCAGGATTTCAGGCCTGCACATTCTTTTGTGTGATATTTAGTACAGATCCTGTACCATTTTGGAATTTAGGGTAGTGTGGTGATGGCTAAATATACTTAAGTTTTGCAGATCATATGGCCACATTCATTATGATTTGCTGTTGGGAAATTTCTGTCTGCACGTCTATGGCTCCATTTTAAACAAAGATTAAAAAAAAAAAAAAAAAAAAANAAAAAAAAAAAAAAAAAACTGGAGTCATAAAGTTTATCTGTGTTGTTTCTGGAAACATACAAATATTTCAAAAACTATACAAAGAATTAAATCTCAATGACAGGTGGCACACCTGTATGAAGTTCCAATTACTTTCTGGTTTCTACCAAATCCTTTGTTTGAATAAAGCACACAAAGACTGGTCAGACAGGATTCAAGCCTTATTCTCATTGACCAACCTAACAAAAATTAAATTACTTATTTAGTAACACTTTTATTAATACAAAACAACAGAATATATAGAGAAAAGGTCACTCTCATGCCTGGGAGTTATACTATTGCTCAACATTGCATTAGCTAAGAAAATGGCATGTTCAGAATTAAAAAAAAAAAAAAAAAAANAAAAAAAAAAAAAAAAAAGCAACAAACTTCAGTATTTCACACAACCATACACTCCCTTTGTACTGTTTCTGGTTTCATAGACTATGCTGTAAAACAAACTAAGATACAGAATGACTAAAAGTGTCCTTCCTATACCTGGGCTAAGAGCTACTAACATAAATAACAAAAGCACATTTGTTTGGCTTTTATATTACACAGCTTCAAGAGTCCATCCAGTGTCCACTTTTCCTCATTTGATTCTGAAGATGAGAAAAAAAAAAACCCAAAAAATCCTGATAACAACACCAATAACAGAAACAAGAAAAGATAGCCTTCTGTGGAGAAAGGAGAGAAAACAGAGGGGATGAAAACTCCTGCGTGTGTTTGATTGATTCTCCATCTGAGCTCACTGGAAGCTTGCTTTACCTCATTAAGAGGTGTGTAACATGTAACGTGTCTTTTTATTGAGTCCCTCCTGCAGGGGGTGCTGTGTGCTGCTGGGTGGGTGTGAGTGGCAGAGGTGAGTACTGATGGTCCATGGCAGGCAGACAGAGAGATCTTTAGTCATAAAGTCTCTCTCTCTTCTCACTGTTCTCACTGCAGGAAAGATCTAGGTTGGGAAAGCCAGAAAGTTCATCTCAGCCCACAGTCGGGTCGCCACCGTGCACCACAGACGCTGCACACACTCTTGTACACACACTCCTGGTATTTCTGTGCCCACAAACACGCACAATCAGCCAGAGCCAGACACCCCTGCTGGTTTCTAGGTGGTTCGTTCCTCCCCGTCGGTCTCCTGCTTGGTCCTCCGCAAGTTGCTCTTCATCTTGACAAACTCGGGGGTGTTTTCCTGTTCTTCATCAATTTTCTGTTGCTCCAGCTCCAGCTGCAAGAACAGAGATGATGGCAAATTTATATTCAGTTTCATTACAGGAGTGATAAGCTGTTTGTATCAACTACCATAAGCTGCTGCTTTTGAGGTCCATTAGCCTTCATCTTAGTTTTCTCTTGTGCTCATGCACAGCAACTATGTGATATCAATTTCATTTTCAGAGTGAAGTGAAGTGACAGATTATGTGCATTCTTCAAAACATTTACCTGCTCTAGTTTCTGTTGCCTCTTCATCAGCTCTATCTCCAGGTCACTCCTCTTCTTATGAGCCTCCTGCTCTTCCTTCTGTGCCTTGAGAACTTGCTCCCTCTTTCTCTTTTCCAGAACCTTCTGGAGCTCAGGCTTGTTCTGCGGGGCCAGACCCCTGTGCACAATCAGCACAAGAATCAGTAAAGCAGCATTGTCACTTAAAAAAATTTTGAAAAACAAACCCTGAAAACACATTTTTATGACAACACATTAACATTAGCATCTCTCAGAGGAATACTGGCATTCATTCATAAAAGGTGATTATCATGACATGATTGAAAACTGACATCCAGATCTAAATGAAATACTCTGGATCAAACATGTAAAGCATATTTTGACTTTAATACAATCATAGATTGTCTGTGTACAAGGTGCCAGTACTGGAACTTTCTTTGAAAACAGTAATGAAACCTTCTGTTATCTACACAGGTCAGTATTTTACAAAATTATCAGTAATACAACCTCATATCTTAAAAACAAATACATCTTTCACAAGGAAGGTAAAATGGAGTGATAGCATAGGTCAAAAGAAGGACAGAGCCACTTGATACAGTGTGAGCTTGTCTTGAAAACAGGACAAAACTATGAAATGTTTTGTAATGCTTGAAACACCTCCAAACTATAATAAAACAGGGTAGGGGCTAAGGGTCGGGCGTGGGTTGTTTTAGTTTAAAAAGGCAAAAGTCAACAAACTGCAAAGTCTTGTAAGGATTAGGAAAGTGAGCAAATACCACAACAGGAAAGTCAAGAGCAGCCAAAGTCAGAGTCTATCCTTAGTCAAACATCCAACCTTCCTGCCCTTCATCAGGTCAACACAAAACCACATGATCCTGATGACTTTACTCTCCGGTGACCGATTTTCCTTCAGCAATCACAGCACATCGAATGTTCTTCACAGAAAACACACCACAGTTTACCTGACCGCACTCTAACATAACAATGCCTTAATTAAATGCATTACTCAAATTCTTAAGATTACATAACCAAGGCCACATTGTTCCAAGAAGCAGTGGGAGTTAATTTTCAACCAGCCAGTTCTTTATCTGCAGCCACGGCAGCAGTGAAACGTCCTGGTTTTTCTGACACAGAGCTGAAGCAGAGAAGAGGGAATATGATGTGATCATGTCAAAGCAGAGGTCAAAGTCAACCAAAGCAAAAAAACAAAAAAAAAAAAAGGCTGTAGAAATACTTACTTTCACTAAGATTACATCATCAGACCCTCAAAACCCTATTTTCCTGGAATGAATGGACAGACTAGGAACTTTTTATGTGTGTGAATTCAGATCCCACACATCTATACCTCCATCTGTGCAAATGTTTCACCAGTGGGTGATTTTCTGAAGTGAATGTGTGTGTATGTTATGTTTGTGTGGGAAGGTTACCACAGCAAAGGTAGCCGAGGCAGAGAAAGGCCCTCAGCGAGAGACCGTTTTATAATCACGCTTACATAACACTTTTCTTCATACAGCCATGCACCCATCTATCCATGCATCCACCCACCCTGCCCCCCCTCCTCTCATCACCGTGACTAATCCACCACATAGGGAGCATTTTGTACTTTGCTGTGCAGAGACATCCCAGTCAAAACAAGTTTATCCCCCATCAAAACAGCTGGATTCATCCTAGAAATCTCTATTCGTACTCAGACCCAAAACATTCTCTATCTAGGTGTCTACAATCACAAAACACAGTCTTTGTTAATTTTTAATAATTCTATTACATATTTTGCTGCCCATCCTTGCTACATTCCCATGACTCAATAATGCCGTTTCCATCACTAGACAAGCACCTCGCTCTGACCTGTTTCAAATGGAGCATCACTGCTGTGATGTAACAGCATGTGTGTTTACATAGTTATTTATAGCCCAGGCACAATAAGCTACTGGCAAATTGCTTAGTGAGAGAAAATATAAACATTTAGTGTCAAAAATGTGATCACAGATTATGGTGTGCATGTGCATTCACACACGCAGACCACAGACTGCACAGAAATCTCTCACCCTCATTGTTGAACGATAAACTATTAATATTGGTATAAAGTCCTAGTTTAACAGAGGATCTACATGTCCTTTATATAGGAGGTTTGTGACACACTGATGCACTTGAGGTTTTATATAATAACATGATAAACATTTTTTGTGCTGAGCTTTACATAATACTGGTGCTTCTCATTCTGAGGTTGGAGGCACCAGTGAAGTAAACAACAATGACACGCTGCAGCAGCATTCTGCATAGATATTAATCAGACATATTACATGTAGTGTGATTATATACCGCAGCCTCTACCAGCAGATTTATAACTAGTTAACTCAGATCTGGATACTGTTGACTGTCCTGGTTTAACTTGTTTTGGACAGACCTGAGCTGCTGCCATAACAACTCAATCTTGTAAGGATTAGGCAGCAACAGAACTGTTTCGACAAATAAAATAAATTGTGATTTGCCTAGTTATTTACTGAAGGCGAAGAAATTTATGTAACATGTTACTGCCATAACCTCAATTCATAACTGATGGGATTTTTGTTTATGGGCCGTTGGGTATCATTCCTAATTTTTTACTTACCAGTGCCAATGCATTACTGAGTTCAATACTGATACCAAAATAATACTTTTACTGATACGTCACTATCGAGTATCATATTTTCCTACAAAATCTTAAAAGAAAAAAAACGTTAAGTACTTTATTTCTTTATATTGCTGTTTCTCATTGTCCTAACACAAACAGCATAAATAAAATGAAATACACATTTTCAAAATTAAGAATTAAGTCAGAAAATATCTGCTCACAGAGATGTAAAGCAGTAGACTAAGAATCTGGCAAAGCATTTGGTTGCAGCTTTTGGTATTAGCTAGTTACTTGATAGATACTTTGTGCTATGGACACAATTTTATTGCCACTCAAAAAGTATTAACGTTTCATACCCTGCCTTGTTTGCCATAAATATTTCTAGAAATTTGGTAGGGTTGCTGTTGGTAAACAAGAACTGTTTATCTTGTCTTCTTCAGAAGCAAGTAGGGAGTTTCCATGTGTGTTATCAGAAAACATATCAGAAAAAAAGATAGAGAAAGAGAGGGAGTGAGAGATGTAAGGAGTATATTTCTCTGTTTCCTGACCTCTTTTGGTTCATAAGTAGCTCTCTGTGCAGGTCCTGGTGGTTACGAGAGGTCTTGACCGGGTTGATCAGCTTCTTGGGTTTGATGAGCTCATCACAGTCTCCCTCCAGATAGTCTGGCTCCGCCATGACACTCCTCCCTGGTGACAGAGATAGACGAGGGTCAAATGGATCTGGATGGACAGAGACATGTGAAGATGACTTTCATTTAACATCACTATTACAACATGGGTTTGGGTGCAGTGAAAAAAACAAAACAAAAAACAATTGTTAGATTTGTTAGTGATGCAATGCAATTTTTTTTTTCCCAGGGATCTGTTATCACTTAAGAAATACTTCTAAAAGAAGTAAATATACATATATTTTGATTGGTCTCTGTTGTAATGGAGGGAGTCAGCGCTGGAATTACATAATTGTTCCACACAGGGTGAGAAGGAACATTTTATCCCTCCTCTCAGATGATGTGATGCCAAATGCAAACTAACAGAGGGAAGAATCAGGTCAGATCAATCAATATCTTGCAACAGACAGTTTTTATGTAATATTCCACAAGGTTGCTAATCATTAAGCCTGTCCAATAGTTTAAACATTCCATGATCCCTGAGAACAGACTCCTACTGACATCCAGGTGTGGCACACAGCTTTTGCCTGTTAAAGTAGTTTAATGCTAATTATTTTCTGTATTTCACAAAAAAGTACATGCTAGAAACAAACACACACACACACACACACACACACACATATATATATATATATACACGTATATATATATACACATACATATAATTCCTCATGGTAATCACAAGGTTGAAGAGCAACATTATGACTTTTAATGCACCTTCAAGCTGATATGTAGTTAAAACTACTGTTCTTCGTTGTGCATTATGTGATGAATATTTCTCACATAAAGCTCATATCTTTTATATTCTAAATAAACACAGATGTAAAAATGAAATGAATAGAACAATATTGACTAGTTTGGTGTTTATCGAACTTAAAAAATGAAGCAGATTTAAGATAGTTAATAACACCATTATTAAAATAAACAAAGAACTACCGTAACTGCTTCACTTTCTAGTTCTAAATAATCTGCAAATTTAAATTCTGGGTTAACTCACCCTTCAGATGAGGAAAGACGGCGTATCTGAACATAGTCGTCATCTCTGCTATTTTTGTTCAGAATTAAATCTGAGGCAAACTATCACAAATTGTTGTTTATCTGTATAGAGCATCAGTTAGCTGAGATGCTCCCTCCTACAGTCAGTCTGCTTCTGCTGAGCTACTGGAGTTCAAAGTCGGCTTTATAACAAACAACAACCCCCCCCTCCCTCTTTCACGACACGTCTGTCTCCCTCCCCTCCTCATTCACCTACAGCTTTTCACTCCCACTCATTTCTCAAGCAACAACAATTAATAACACCAAATTTTTACCATTTATGGAATTAACTGTAGCTTTAAAAACCTTTTATAATGAATGAAGGTTCTCACTTATCTGAGTACTCTTTCTCGAAAATACCTCGAAAGTAGTCCTTTTAGGGACTTATACTAGGTCAAGTAACTTGTTGATTGGTTAAAAAAATAAGGCCAAAGATTCATTTTCTCTTTCGCAATTTGAATTATGACTTCAAATTTATGTTAATAATCTAAAGATATCGAAATCAATCAGCGTCCTTTGGCTCAAAGCCATTGTTGTACCTGACTGATATCTGACAAACTGATAAGGACAGAATATACCGCACACGACGCGGAGGGATATTTCGGAGTGGGACATCACAGTAAGATGCGACAGCACGTGGCACACAAGTGTGGGGGTGATGTGGCGGACAAAGGTGTGGGAGTGATGAGGCCTCCGCGTCAAAACACAGAGGACTGATGCAATTAGTTCTCATCACCACTAGAGGTCGGCATTCTTTGATGCCACAAGCCAAAACATGTCAGTTACATAACAAAGACCCCCGAGAAAAATATGTTTATGCACATAATGCAAGACAAAGAGCCAGAACTGCCAAAGCATAACTATACTGGACTTGATAGATATAGTTTAATATATTGACAAAGAAAGAAAGAAAGAAAGAAAGAAAGAAAGAAAGAAAGCGGTCAATCTCTAATTACTGACTTTGAAAAAAACCTAATTTACTCATGGCCCAACATAAATCTCATACAATGAATCAGGACTGCAACTCATGATTATTTTCCAATATAGTTGATGCATCAATTTATCGTTTTTTGTATAAAATGTAAAAAGTGATGAATGCACATGACAAATTCCCAGCACCCAAGCTGACATATATAAATTACTTGTTTCTTACGAAGTCACCCCCCCCCCCAAAAAAAACAAAACAAAACAAAAAAACAATAGTATTCAATGTACAATGATATGAAACAAAGAAAGGCAGCAAATCATTACATTTTAAAGCTGGAACAAGCAAATGTTACTAAAATGAAGAAGCAATGTTTAAATTTGGGGTTAATTACCTGTCAATCAACCAATCAAGTCATGAATTAGTTGTTTCTGCACTACACTGCAGTAATAAACTCACCTTGAACTGTGAAACATGGGATTAATGTCTTTTGAAGACAAAAAAAAAAAAAAAAAAAAAATCTGAATTTCTGTGTTTATGAGATGGTTCACATTTGTGACTGGAGGTCAAAGTTTGCTAGCATTTTTGATATAGGCAACCGCTATATCATCAGCTATAATGTCATTAGGGACACACCTATCTGAGTACAGTTTGTGCTGTAGGACATGGTGACATACTCTGTATTTGTATAGCAGAGGTGGTCAGAACAGCGTGTGTCTTTAATCAGGGGCCGTGCATGAGCAGCCATGCACAGCTTTATATAGCTATGGCTACATCAAAGGTAGTTTCTGTTAATGCCAGTGGTAGGGGGTAGAGGAACTTACAGACTGGCAGTGTTGTGAAAAGTGTTTGTTAGTTTAACACATCTGTCCCTACTTCCTGAATGGCCCAAGGGAGAGGTGAAGTGACATAGGGAGTTCAAAAGGGTCCTGCAACCTCAAATTGGAGCTTTGTTTAAATTCCAGCTTATCACCTAGTTCTCTCTTATTTAATGTTCCTTCATCTTTGATTTTAGAGCAATAAATATAACATGCCAGTAAGTTAGAGCAGTCACTAAAAAGCTACAAATAGATAACACGTTCCATTTTGATCAGAAAAAGACCAACGTTTAACGCATAATTGTACTTTAAGGCCTTCCCTTCTGCAGGTCTTTTATTATTTGCAGATTTCATAACTGCAAAACACTTAAACAGTCATTTTAAAACATACAGCAGATTGCATATTATGACAGTATTCATATTCAGTGTATTGATATGCCATAATATTCTCTAAGTTTCCTCCCTAATGTGCAAAAGTGTGTTGATGAAAGTACAGCGCTTTCAGGACAACACATTCTGTTGGTACAGGGTTTCAGGAATCCCCATAAAAACAGCTTGTTTATTGGTTCTGGAAGCACACACACACACACACACACACACACACTTAATAAGTGTATATAAGACCTGGCTCTGAGATGTCTGTGTACAGAATTTAGAAAACGTTTAAAGGAACATACTAGTGCTTTTGCATGTTTAAGCCCAATAAATACAACCCACATACACATTACATTACTGCCAATTAAATATTTTCCAAAACATACTATTGGAGCGGTGCATTTTATATTTGTTTTTCCTACCTTCCAGACTGCCATTGGTTTCAGTAATCCATCACAGAAAAACCAAACGTCATTCTTATTTTTTGTTCCAAGTTACGTAATTTAACTGATCTAATATAGAGCTACACAAAGGAAAATTTATGTCTCTGCCAGGAAATATAGGCCCAGGAGAAGATGGCTTTTACAGAGAAATTAAAAATGACCACGCCTTCTATATTCGGATGTACATGTTAGCAGGCAAAACACTGAATTTTCAGGCGGGTGTATCACTTGAACATTTCATTTTGAAAGATTATTGGATTTGGCAAAATAACAGGAAACTAAAATACAGTTTGATGTTTTGGAAAATGGTTGTCAGTAACGTAACGTGTATGCGGCTTGTATTTATTGGGCTTAAACATGCAAAATCACTGGTATAGTCCTTAAAGCATTCATGCATAATAACAGCCAAAACAAAGGACAACAAAAGAGAAATACTGGGTCAGAGAAAAGGAGAAAATAGAGCTGGCAGAAACCAGCTTTGCTGTGTTTACTCCGCTCTCTTCTGCTCATCCTCATGTCATGTGTATGACTGATCTCACATCCTGACATACCTTTAGAATGTTACGCTTTTAAAACAGCTTTAGAGTTGAGTATTCAGTCAAACATAAAGGTCATAAGCAATACAAAGTCAAGTATGTCATTCATTTTAGTATATACAATGAAACTATACATGTACGTTTTTTATTAATATAGACACCTACATTTAATGTATTGGTGTATTAAGTGTTTTTATTTCACTAAATGACAGCAAAAAGACAACACTAGTATGTGTGAAAGCGTACAATGGTGGCAGGTTGCATTAAAGCTTACAGAATGACAATCTTGGAAAGGCAAACTATTGGTTCCGTGCCAAGTTGTTGCATCAGCGTGGCCTGCTCGGCTACATTGAGCAACACCTGCACAAACACACATGCAGACACGCATGCTTGCATTCAAAATAAGAGCACATTTCTCAATTTCCCCCTAAACTGTTGTTTTCTCATGGTCTCCATGGAGATCTGTCATCACCCACACTTTATTTAGTGACACAGGACTCACAACAGGAAGTAACTGATGCCAAATCTGACACAATGATGGTTCTCACTGTGCAGATTCTCAACAACTGAAATACAGTTGACAAAGAACCAACAAAGTTAACAGTATCTTTACAGTTTATTATTGTATATGCAATTTTCTTTCCCTAATATTTTTTTCCCACAGTTTCTGGCTTAACCCTAGAGAAAGGAGCACAGATGGGCAGAAAGACTAATGATGAGGGAATGTGAGGATAACCTAAATTGACTATTATCAATGCTTCTCTTTTGTCTCAGTGCTCAGGAGCAGCAAGGCAATATTGTAAAGACAGGAAAGACAAACCTACAGAGAAAGGAGAGCTGTTACTGACATGCAAAAAGACGAGAATGAAGAAAGAAATATCTAAAGTATATGTTGGGATCAGTGCCAAGATGTAAAGACTGAATGAAAAAAGATGGAAAATCTGAGAAACGAGTACTGAATAATGGCATGGTGTAGTTTGTTTATGAGTCCGGAGTGGCTCTAGTCCTGCTGCAGCCCAGATAGACAGAGAAATGGAAGGCAAGAGCAGCTGGTCGCCTGTTTCTCCATCTGACCCCCTGTCCTCCTCCAAGATACAAACAAAACACACCCTCCAGGGCGCTGTACAGGGTAGGGTTGGGCAGTCAGCTGTCATTGGCTCTGAACACATGCTTGTCACTGGGCCACACCCAATCCATAATCATTGAACCAGGATTTGTTTTCCACATTAGGAAGTGCAATGGTACACAGTGGATAATGACCAGCATTTCATGATACCATTTGAATGTTCTTATTATAGATACAGCTATTATAAACATGCTCTTGGGGAGCAGATACACCAAAAGAAGGCTGAGAAAGCATAAGGTTTAATTTGGAAATGTTCTGACCATAGATGCATACATGAGGAAACAGAAAACAAGATCTGCTTGCTGTGAATCAGAATCACGGTGCAATTCCATGACCAGACAGTTGAGAAAATAATTTGACATATTCTTGAAACATTAATTTAGTAAACCACTCTCTCTCTTCCCTGCCCCATATCATTCCTCTCGTTTACTCTGCCTTTCTTTCTTTGGCCAGATCCACTCACAGATGGAAGGTCCACCCCACAGGGGAAATTGCATCATCAATACTCCTAAAGCTACCCCCACACCCCATTTCCCCCCCCTTACTCACATACACACCCTTCCTCACTTACTGTGTATTACAAGCTAGATAGATCCGGGTNCCCCCCCTTACTCACATACACACCCTTCCTCACTTACTGTGTATTACAAGCTAGATAGATCCGGGTGTGTCTCCGAGACTCTGCTAATGAAGCAGTCATTCAGCCGTAAATAGGAGAGGGCCTAATTAAAACACACAGATAGATGGGCTTTTAACTGACAGCTGCAGGGGATGGAGAGAGAGAGAGAGAGAGAGAGAGAGAGAATAAAGCAGAGGAAGACTTAGTCGTGAATCCGTCCTCATGTCCCATACAGGCTCCATATATCTGCTCATTTACAAACCTTCTCCCACATATACAGTAAGTCATATCTGATGTGAATAGTGTTTCAGTACAATTCCATTAGCTTTACTAGCATCACATACACAGTGGAACACATGCTGTATTTTAATAGTGCGGATTCCGCCATCAGTAAAAAGGTTTCATATGAAATCAACAGATGTTGAATCAACATTCAAGGTCAGAGTGCTGACTGAAAACAACCCACATAACTACAATATTTGTTTCCAGTTGCATATGTGCATCTGTAAGCAAAAGAACGTGTGTGCAAATAACACTTGCACTCACCTCAGGCCAAATGACAGTACACGCCAAAGACAGAGGCAGCAAAAAGATTAGATGAATTCAGCTACTTTAGAGCCTGAACACTCCCTTTCCATATATAACCATCTGCATTCAACTTATACTGAAACTTCCACTTTTGCCACATGTATATTGGCTCAAGTTATCTGTCATTAATGTATATCAGGAGTACAAAACATCTAACATTTATACAATTAACACATACAGAATTAAAGGAGGATTTGAGGAACAAGGAACAGAGAGAGAAAATGGCTCCTCCAAAGCATGCTGGGGAGTTTGGGGGTTGAGATCTGTTTTGTATTTCCTGCCTTGGAGTGGGGGTCTGGAACATAGGAGAAGAGGAGCAGGGGAATTCTGGGGCCTCATCATGTACTGACCTCTGAAAGCACCCATACCACTCCCACAACACAATGATGTCACTTGGGAGGCGCTGGGGTATGGGAATTTGGATTCAGGACTTAAGGCTTCATAAAGCATAGATGCGCACCCATTTGCTAACACCCACGCAAGGAAAGAATTAGATAACACGCAGTGTATCATATAGGGGGACATGTGCTGTTAGGCATATGCAGTGTGTATGGAAGCGAACACATTTAAATCCCTGATGTCATTAAAGGAGTACTGGGCAGCTCTATAAACTGTCACAATGAAAAGTAAACACCCAAAGTTATTACCACGCCTGTCAACCAGAAGTCGGAGAAGACGCCTTACACAAAGACATCTGAATATGCCTTTCCTTCTAACTTGTATATAGCTTTCATCTCTGTGGCTACCACATGCTAACTGTATATAGAGATGCTTTTTTGCCTTCATGATAGTCGAGTAATACCACAACCTTTTCTCTACCACAAACACTTTTCCCATCTCAGCATCTCACAATGGTAGCATACATTTAAGGTCCTTAAACACATCTGGAATCAATACATTAAACAGCAATAGAAGTTGAGAAGTGAGAGATCATTATCATCAACAAAGCCTTTATTGTCCACCAGACACTTCAGTTTTGATAACAGGCCAAAACAGAAACAGAACTTTTAGACATTTACTTCTACATTCCCTGTTCTGCAAAAGCAAGTTCTTGTTTTCTATTAAAAACAAGTGTGAACAAAATGATATATGAGGTTTTTTGTATTGCATTTTTAGCAAGAGTTATATGTACCATGTTAATACCATTTTTGAGATTCGAAATCAGTTATGATCTTGGCCTGAAAATGGTCTTTATACATCTCTGTGGCTGTTGTTGCATTATGTTCCGTCCCTTTCTGTATATGCATCACTTGTGTAACCACAGTGGTCGCATTTGGTCCAATCTGATTATATGTCAGCCTGAAAACTTGCATTAGTGGCTTTGAAGATCTAATTGCAGCACAAGCACATATCGAATATCAAATAATAACATTTTAGCATCCGGATCTATCAGCTAATATTGATGATCAGATGAACTACCTCTATTTGATTGTCAAGAGGAACTGAAACTCCTTTATTATTAGGATCATGTTACTCATATAAGCACAGATTTTATCATGTTCAACTGTGACCTTTCCCTTTGAACTGAAACATGCCAGCATGGACACAGTTCATTTTCAATAGTGTCATAAGTTTTTTCAGACAGCGGCTCCTGCTCAGTCCTGTTGCTACGCGTTTTTGAGCCCCAGGATAACACAGATTATGAATGAATAGAGGCTGACTGAAAGGCACAGACACCATTTTTAGTCACACTTTGGGAATGTGATGAACCTGCAACATCCATAGGACACAACAGTGATGTAGGTATACACATGCAGTGACTAATGCTGCATTCAACGGAACTCCGATTTTTCCAATTTCCTACTTGGAAAAATGCGTTGGAACAGCACTTGAAGTCGGAGCTCTGACTGGGAAACTGAGACCAAACTTATCTGCCCCGACTTCGAGTATGAGTATGACGATAAGTATGACGATCAGCTAACAGGCAAATAAAGTACTTTTTCTTATGTGACACTGAAATAAAAAGCTCAAAATATATCGCTAAGTTAACTATCTGTAGTGAATAATAACTGTTTGCCATTGATACATAAGTGTAAATAATTTCAGAATATTACTTCTCTGTACAAATGTTTAATGNCTGTTTGCCATTGATACATAAGTGTAAATAATTTCAGAATATTACTTCTCTGTACAAATGTTTAATGCTGTGATTGTCATTGTAAAATAACACAAGAGTCCTGTAATCTAACTTTACTTTAGTTAGCATTTATTACTAAATTTATTTAATCTTACAGTATTTATTGGTGTTCAGCCATGCTTTTTTGTTTACTTTGGCTGGAAGGTTTGAGGTCAGAAGTTGGAAATTCCAACTGGGAAAAATCCGACTTCCGAGGTCTGTCGAACGCAGCATAAATATTCATTTCTACACATCTTTGAGTGACAGAAACATTTGTAAGGTACTTAACACCTGTCCTTAGAAAGTGAAACTTTCTAAAGTGCTCAAACCAAAAACACGTCCCTGATAGGTGGGTGGGAGTGGCACCATTCAGGGTCACACCTGTCAGTTACATACAATGGCTGTTCTATAATCCCTCACAGCTGACTCTAACACATGGGCACGTATGGATATGTATAAATCTGATAAAAACAGGTGGACAAACCCTAAGTAGTACTACAAAATGTGGTTCTCCTCGATTTGAGGAGGATAAACATATGCCCTTACACTACACAAACCTATACGAATTCCTTTCAAAATCACCCTTAAAATGCAGTTGTAGTATCTGTATCTTTTGTGGTTTAAATAGTGTGTAGTAAAAAGGCACAGCCGTTTGATCTGATTCAGTAGTGTGACGTACTGTTCAGTCATAAAAGCAAGAGTCTTTGTTATTGCTCTGCTGTCTGTTCCAGGTCTAGATTCAAAGCTTTGTGCTTTACTGCTGTTTTTCCCTTAAAAGGGGAAACACGCCCCTCCTCACCTTCTACTGGCTGAGCCCAGCTGGGAGCTCAAGTCTCATTGGCTAGGAGGCACACTGGGGGGAATTGGGAGGGTCTCCTTTGTTTACATGCTGGTGCAGAAAACCCAGTAACAACTGTTACCTTGGGCAACCAGACGTTCCACAGTTATAGACACACACACATACACATACACATACACATGCACACAGATAATGAGGTAGGCATGTACAGCCATGTATCCAAAAAAACAGGCCATTGTAAAGTCTTTTTTCTCTTCAATTCCGTGCTTTATGTTTAATATGACACAAAATATACAGTATGTACAAGCATATTTTTAGCTGGGACAGTAGGAAACCATGCAGTTCCATTGTTTCATGAACTTTACAAAACCAGTAGGGCTATACAATATGGAAGCCCAGTCGTGCTCAGGCTGTAAACAAAAGATGTGGTTCTGCCTTTGATGGGCGTAAGTTCCTGTCTGTAATAAGACAGGATCGTATGTCTTGATACTGACTTACAAAGAGCTTAATCCAATTTAGGCAACTTCTAATCTCTCTATACCTCAACCTAACAAGCTGCAAGGAGGAAGGCATTTTGAGTCTCTCTCTCTCTCTCTCTCTCTCTCTCTCTCTCTCTATGTGTGTGTGTGTNAGTCTCTCTCTCTCTCTCTCTCTCTCTCTCTCTCTCTCTATGTGTGTGTGTGTGTACATTCACCAATACACACAAAGTGGCTAGCACAATAATGGTTCTTTATTGTGATTGAAGCTCCTGCATAACAGCAGGAAAATCAATGGGATTCTTTGAGGGAAAAGAGAGAAAGAGAGAGAGAGAGAGAGAGAGAGAGAGAGAGAGAGAGAGAGAGAGAGAGAATATCATTTGTTCCTTGGTATGTGTACTTTACCTCTATTTTATTATGCGGCAAGTTAGTTCTTAAATCAACATCAACTCCCAAGCCTAGTCAAGCAAAGGTAAGTCAGACCTCCACTTGATTCACATTCATATATATAGACACCCCCCCAACTCAAACACACAATCAGACATACAGACACAAAGTTCTCTATCAAAAATATCTGAATGATGGCATCATGATCTAAAACCATAGCAACAAATCAGGAGAAGTGTAAATACTCAAATCAGGAGAAGTGTAAATACTTCCTTTGTATTCTTTTGTATCTCTGGTGGATTCTGTGATTACATCACTGCTGTGCGCCTCAACTTATTTTTAAATTTTTTTAAATAATTCATTTAGTCTACATGGACAGGAGCAGAGAAACCTGCTGTCTGTAAAGAAAATGGTAAAACGGACTATAAAACTAAAGAACTAACCCAAATATTTCTATTAACACAAACAAAATAATCGGATTTGCTGTCCATCCAGAATTAACTCATTCAGCCTTGTCAACTGGACAAATCAGGTAACAAACAAACTTTAACCAAGTGTGTTACTTGGATGAAAGAAAGCACAATACTAACCAGATCAAGGAAATGACAGATTAAGGAAATGGAGAAAAATTATGGCATGAAATAAAAAAATGAGAAAATTCCTAGCAGGCCAGCTTCGAGCAGAGCAGAGGTAGTTTAACTAAAACCATGAGGACTCCACTCCACAGAGATCCAAACTCAAAACACACTCTATGTTGGTATGGCTCATTACAGGGAAAACACTTTGCCACAAGGTAGTCTTTCACTGCTGGTGAACAACATGTCTTTCAAGGAAACACAAGAGAGCTTGATCAACACAAACACACACACTCAGGAACAGTGGATCTTGTGTGGCATTGGTCTTTGGTATGAGGATCACTGCGTTCTGCTGAGTAATGAAGATTGTGCCCACAGAAAGACCAGCAGGATTTCTAGATATAATATTGTCAACACACATGTGGTTGCCAGTTACCCCTCCAGGACACACACACACCCATGCACAAACCTGAGGCCTAACCCAAATACCTTGATTCCATGAGGTTGGAGTGAGTCCTTGACATGGACTCACAGTCTGTAATGATACATCTGAGAAATGGACCAGAACCACTAATGGACACATTCTATTATAGCATGGAAACTCAGGCATTTCATCTACATTTTTAAATTCCTTTGAGTATGATAATAATGGACCAGTGAGCATTCCATCTGTAACATCCACCACACACACGCACACACACACAAACACACATACAGACACACACAGTGACAGCACTGGCTCTTACGGGAAACAGAAGAGGGAAGGAATAAGAGAAACAGAAGAGAGGAGGGAAGGAAGGGGTTCAAAGATCAGAAAACAGATGTACATCGTTTCGCAAACTCCCCTCCAAATGACTAACATGTGTGAGAACTTTCCTCTCCCTCCACACATGCGTAGATGCACACACACACTCTTGTAAGCTCTGCACTGAGGGAGAATAACACACTCATTCATATCATCTGCCTTTGGCACGTCACTTCTCTCTGTATCACCTATACCCCTAGAATCAATATTGGAGTTGCTGCTTCACAATAAGGCTGCTACAATGCCTGAACCAAGCAAACACACACCAACACAAAATCCTCTGCCTGCCTGGGCTTGATCCTGCCTGCATAAACTCTTGTTGAAGTTTGACAGCAACTGTGTGAGGCTTTTTGGAGAAAACTGTGAAAGAAACGCACCTCAAGTTTGTCAAACCTGTAAAAACCATGAAACTATAAAAAGACACAACTCTCATCATGACAGGTGTGTATGTGCCTGATGACAGCACAGGCCAGTGTGTGTCAGCACTGACTGAAGCCATGTGCTTTAACAGCAGCCAGCAGTCATTGCTGTGCTATTACACACAGTCTTACTCACACATGATGGATTAAGATAGAGCTCATCAATTAAATATGGTCTCTTCTGTTGATGTTTGATTCACAAACAGGCTTCAATGGGAGACTAAGGACTACAAACTGTTTTATTTAAAACAAAAAAGAAACATTCTGGGTAAAATAAGTGTGATCCTATATGATAAATTTGAGAATGATAGTCCATATGTGTATAAATATATTGCAGCAAATAAACTATAATATCCCATATGGCTATTACAGGTTAAGTTCCAATAACATCCACGACAAAAACCCGAGAAATGGTGTAAATAATATAAACTGCTGAGTTTTTCTTTTCTATTCTTCTCCCATGTGTACTAACTGCCACTGACAGCGTCAATGTGCTCCAAAGTAAATTACACTGTATCCTGTACACGCTGTACAACAATCTCGGCGTGTTGTTCACTGTCCCGTCGGCTAGTCGTGCGCTGTAACAAAAGGAGACATTGAAACAAGAGTTTACATTTTGCAATCTCATTCGTTCTCTCCAGTAATTCTTTCCTTCCTTCGCTACTTTCGAGTTTTTGCAACCCAAACCTGCTGTGCTGGTGTTATTCTGAGGGCAGACAGTTAAAACGCGCCGCTTTGTTTAGTGCGCTCATGGAACAATCACACGAAAAACACACCAGCCCAGACACACACACACGCGCACACATAGACACTTACCTCAAACTCGACCCACACGCGACTACTCCACTCAACTTGTTTAATATTTAAAATGACAAAGTGGTACAGGCCGCATCAGAGCGTCCAGATCACTTCTTGGGGTTGAAGTGTGTCTGCGTCTCTGCTTTTGGAAAGTGATCAGTTGCCGTAGCTCTCACACACACACTCACAGGCTACACTCAGGACCCATAGAAAATGTAAATTTAAGCTGGGTGGGAGGGATGATATGTCGTCACGCAAGGGGGCTCCGCCTCTTCCCTCCTCCCTCCTCCTCCTCCTCCTCTTTCTTCATCCACTCTACTGGATGGGGGTACTCCTCGAAGGACAGGGTGGGGCGAGGATGGAGCACGTGCATACACGCGCACTCTCTCTCTCTCTCTCTCTCTCTCTCACACACACACACACACACACACACACACACACACACACACACACACACACTATTCACATTTCTGCAATGGGTGACTATAATAGCCTTACTGGAAATCACTTTTACCTGATTACTCACAATTTTCTGTTATCATAGTTGAATGTAGCTTGATGTTTTTCTTTACTCTTCCTACTAAAAATAATCATGTTGTAGTAACTTTTCAACATTCCTTCAACAGATCATTTTGTCATGCACCCCTCTGATTAAAACAGATCAGTCAGCTGCCTGTTGTTGAACTGAATATCCTGAGCATTCTTTGTGATAAAGCGTAATCTGCTTACTGCTGAAGGGTCAGTGGATCTGCTTATCCACCATCCGTCTGTGCTCTCCAAGACCCCTAGTTTCATCATGACTGGGCTTATTTCATGGAACATATATCATTTTTTATTGTCTGGTTTTGTTCAGTTCTGTGGAATCTCACAATGATCTAAGTTGCCTGTACAACTACAGGCTTACTGGAAATGACATCAAGATCACAGGGTTTGAAATCTAAATATGTGGGAGGTGGGGGTGTGAGAGAAGAAATACATTCCTAAGAACCTTCTCAGAATTTAGGGTAGGAGTGACTAAGAGTGCTGTTGAACAATAGGATGAATCATAACTGGGGTCGCTGCTAAAAGACAGGACACTCCCTCCAGAGACCACCATGCTCAGCATCCAGTCATGCAGGAAACAGATGCATATGTAATGTGTGTGTGTGTGTGTGTGTGTGTGTGTGTGTGTAAGAGAGAGTAAGAACAGTGAAAGGAAAGTCAGATCAACATACCACAAGACCCATTTTTAGTTGGCATACTATTCCAATTCTATTTCTATTGCATAACTTAAAACAATATAACAGACATTATCTCATCTTAGGCTTAGCTAACAGACATAAAACAAAAACTAATTGCTATCCAAAGACCAGGCTGTGCAAAACTAGTTATCACTATAGATTTCCTGACTGCTATGACTGATTTTTCAGTGGTTTCCATTCAGGTAAACGGTTGAGGTTTCAGTTTCAGTTTCAGTTTCTTCTTTTAACCTCCACATGAGATGTAGAGATTCAGAAAGATAGCTGTATTTTTGGTCACATCCACAAGGTTGTTTGAAGCTAAGTAAAAACCCCTTTCTAGATTGTTCTAGAGAATAATTAGCTACAAAATTCCACTCAAAATCACTGTGTTAATTACACTGATCACCTTATTGTTTACCTACAATCCTTGGTGTGTATGGACTCAATAAAACATTCAAAATCCTCCTACCAACATATTAATGTGCCAACATTATGTCATCATGACCCTTGACTTAGAGCTCTACAAGGTTTGATTGATAAGTTCTGAGAATAGCATATAAAGATCGGTCAGAGGTGCTTTTAGCTAATTATTTTCCAAAATATCTTCTTATTTCTCCTTACAACTTGACTAACTTCTGTCAACAAGTCCTTTTCATAGTGACTGAAAAAAGTCGTCCACAGATGATATGAGGCAAAGTGGGTTCAAATCAGGTGAACAGGATGGGTGCTAAATTAGTTCAAAGCCACAATGGGTAGTAGCCATTGGTATTGTTTGTCCATATTGTATAACTCAAAAATGTAGTTTAATCCTGGAACTTGTAAATTATAAAACACAGAAATAAACAGCCATGGCGCTTTCCTTATACGTCAGGCTCAGAACTTATCAATCAACCCTTGTCTGGTCACACACATCAACATATGTATAGACACATACCATGGTGTCTCTGTCAGTGCAGAATAACCATAAATAACATCTGATTGGTTGGTGTGGGTGGGATTGGACAGCGAAGGTCATATTGTTGCCTCATCACTCTTCCTGTGTGTATATGGAGCTTTCCTTACTGGACGTCACTGCCTGGAAGTGGCTTTACTTCCCCCTCCTTCCTCCTCTGCACTGCTGGTATCTAAAGTCTGGGACAGATATTTCTGTTATCGTCCCAGGGTTTCCTACGGTTCTTGTGTGTGTGCACATACAGTATGTGTATGCAGGTTTGCATGTGAGGCCCTTGTTATTTCTTTGTCAGGCCTCCAAGGGCCTCCACTTTAAACAGGATATGGCAGTTATCTGAAAACCATGGTGATAGAAAGGCCTTTCTGTAAGCAAGGGTAGCTCTTAAAACGTCAGTGAATCTCTTTTGGAAAATTTCTCATGCACATTCAGTTTGTTACAAGAAAACAAAATGAGAAATGAAATGTGTTAACATATAAGCACAGATTGAATATATAACATGCAGGAGAAAGTAGCTTCTTCACTGCTTTGTTGAGACAGTGAAGCCATGCTTACATCCACCAGTATAGGAAAAGAGTAGATTGTAAATAATTACATATAATTGTAGAGTGCCAAACACCCCTCTCCCCATGTGTGTGACCTACTTCTGTTGGGGGGTTTACATGAGCAACACACCCCCTGCATGCTGTTCAAGAGACCAATGTTAAATCTGAGGTAGTTGGTGAATTTGCTGCTCTTTCTGTTTTCTTCCTTTCCTAGCTGTGTTTCATCCCAAACAGACTGTGTGCATTCTTTCCACAGATTCCTTTCTCCCTCATGTCTGACCCAGTACAGTTTGGGCATATAACCTCAATGCACTGGTGGAGAAACCACAAGAAAAAAAAAATCTGTACTGAAGTAATATTCAACATTTATGAGTTGTATTTTGTGAGAAATTGCCAATGAGGTCACTGTTTGCCTGTTTGTCAGTTGTGTGGGAGCATGTGTTTTTGTGCATGTGTGTGTGTGTGTGTGCACATTTATATGCATGTGCGTACAGACTGTATGATTTTAATAAAATTAAAGTTGGGCAACATCCCACTATGAGCCTGTTTGTCTCCAGTTCTTCAGTATGTAAAACATTGAGTTTTCCTACATTTCCCTCTTTAAGTGTACAGCCAAAGTTCAGATAATTCAATCACTGCTGAATGACTCACACCACAGTGTCCTTTTCTGCACAGATGCACACACACACACAGGCACACAGAGACATGAGTACACACACATCCACACACATGAACCCTGGTGGCTCGATGAATGAAGTTTATGAGGTCAGTGCTGCGTCAGCCTCTCAGAGCACTTGTGAAATGAAATGATCTCTTCCCTGATTTCACATTCCACTCAAACTCTCCCTGTCTGTTTTTTTTTTTTTCTATCAGCAATTCTTTATTGGGCTCCTTTATATATTACTGGCATTTTCATAATGCAAAGTTTAGTCCTCAACACTTCCTATTTCTCTACTTCTCCCTCTATCACCAATTCTGAAATTTCCTTAGTAATGTATAGAGCAAAATATAATGGCATAAGTATCGCTTATTATTTTTCTTTTATTTGTTTGTTAAGAGTTAAATACTGTAACATTCTACATCCGCTCTGTTCATATGAAAATGCTCAAACAAAGCAGATGAGTAAATGACACATGCCATTTGTGGTATTTGCGTGCTGGTGTATGTGTGCATGCATGTGTTTGCATGTCATTAGTGTATGAACATACAAAAAAAAAAAAAAAAANAAAAAAAAAAAAAAAAAACCAAAAAAAATAAAACATACAGTAATTCAACTGCAAGACTTGAAGCTTGTTACCAAAGCTGTTATTACTGGTGAAGCCATTCAGATTTACTGAGCTTTACACAGCCTTTCCACTTAGCCTAATGAATGCCAACAGCAATGAGAGCAGATGGCTCCATTACAGTACAGTGCGGCTGAAATTGCCACAGAATTGGACAAAAGTTATAACAGTACTGCCTCTATTCAACATGTTATTTCATTATATACATATGGTATGACACTGTCTTCATGTCTAAGATATAAATCTTTGCATGACCCTTTAGAAGAGGATACTATTCACTAGATATTCAAAATATTATATTTTTCAAGAAATACATTGATGTATGTACAAATATACATAAATCTCTGTTGTGCACTTGAGTGTATACACACAACAGTTTAAAGTATGTAGATCCTATGTAGATTCCTACAAAAATAAACATAACATCAAAACAAAAAGGAACTGAGGTCAAATGTGGAAAGTGCTCAGGCGTGACTAAATCCTGAGGAGAGACACTGAACATCTATTCGTCTCCATTTGTGTTTGTGTGAATAAGCTGAATTAACGGGATTTCCAGCGTAGAGAGCAGGAAGGCCCTTCCACAAACACACACATACTTGACACACACACACACACACACACACACACACACACACACTGGAGGAAATCAAAGTCAATGTGTGACAATTGCGGGTAGTGTGTGAGAGGGAGAGAAAGGAACATTAAGACAGTACAAGACAGGGAGTTCTGTTTTTACGTGAACCCAAAATGCGTCATCATGTCACCCATTCTATAATGATGGGTTAGAAAGTATTCTTGTATTGTTTGAATTTCTATCATGGAACAAAGCGACATCAATTGTCAGGCTTACAGTGCTCTGAAATGAGATATAATAAGTCTTAGTGAACCACACACGGCAGATGCTCTCTTACTTTCTCTTTCTGTGTGTGTAGTACTGTATGTGCATGTGTCACAGCAGCACAGTTAAAAAAGTTAATCCTTTAAAAGCATCCACAGCACAAGGCAAGGAAAGTAAAGCATTAACAACAATGCTGGACTTTGGTTAACCTATTCAGTCTGTCTTTCTACGCTGTTTGCAATATATGTGATTAAACTGGAATGACTTATACAGTATGATACATAAAAGGGGTGGACAAAATAACAGGAACACCTCAAAATATTGTTCAGTGCAATAAAATAGCCCTGCAGAGCATATAATGTGTTTTTACTTATAATACTTATGATTCAGTAATATGACAAATTTTGAAGGCTGTGGGTTGTGTTGTTGTTTGGATTGGATTTCGTTATTTTGTAAGATGTGCTTGTTACCCTCTAACAAAGGGGTGACAACAAGGGGACTGTTTTATGGAAAACACAAAAGAGATTGACTGCAGATGGGGTAGCCTTGGTTTTACACAGTCCTAGGCCTACGGACACAAACTTCTACACTCAAACTCACTCACACACACACGTACAAAGATGCAGTGTACACACTTAATCACATTATTAATCAGTCTCTCAATTCCACCCTTTTATCCATTTGTAGCCCTCCACCCCTCCCAGTGCTTTGGCCCAAGACTCATCGCCAAGGTAACCGACAGCACTCCCAGACATCCTGGCAAGGTGAGTGAATAAACAGATGCGCGTGCACACACACACACATACACATACACACACACACTGAGAGGGGAGAGAGAGAGAGAGAGAGAGAGAGAGAGAGAGAGAGAGAGAGAGAGAGAGAGAATGCCTGTCCTTTCCTCTGTCAACCAACAGACAAAGAGAAATCTCCCCAATCACTCATAACTGATAATAACTGAAGACAAAAATTCTTTCATCATGACATGTCCGTCATCAGAGACATATTGTGGGCAGAACTATGTGAAACCATCATGTCCTCACACAGAGAAGGCTAATTTCTGTTAACAAATACATTTCTCTCCCCATAAATAAGGTTATTTTTCCATCAGCAGAGGACAGCTCAAGCCAGGATTTTTCCGTTTAAAATCTGTGCGCAATAACTCCAGCATGGAAGGACTGAGGTGGAGAATGAAGCAGAGAGAAAAGAAAAGGAAGCTCGTGTTATTTTCCGTACCTGATAGCCCTCCATCCTCTGTTTCATGATAGTCTGACCTGTCAGAAGCCGTTTCCTGGAATTTTGATTGCTGATGGGACAATGGGAAGGACACACATAGGGATGCTGTCATTAGGAGGTCATCAGTGAATAACATAATAATGTAATGGGCACAATCAATCACAGGTACATATGTACATGCTGTACATATATGTACATGCTATATGACACTGAATAAAACAAATCTTAATTACAGGATAATGATAAAACCAGGATTATCAGTGCATCAGCTATTGTTTTAGTTTTAAAAGAACAATAACACATACTGTAAGTTATTGGGCTTTCAAGCAAACTTAATTTTTATAATATAAAATAATACCATTCATTATAGTGAATAGTGTCAGGCAGAGTAATTTAACATTAAAAGTAGTGTCTTAATACTGGCACAAATGTAAGTATAGGCGACCACACAAGAGTCTACAGTTTAGAATTTATCAACCCTTTGATTTATTGCATCTCTGTACAAAGCACAAGGCATTAGTTTATGATGTAGTACATGTATAAGTACTGCTTAGAAAGTTGAGCTGATGTTGTACAGGAAGATAATAGCCTAAAGCCAATGTTTTAGTAGGTAGTAATAGTTCTACAGGAGAATTTTCATGTTCTCTGCTGTCTGTCTTCAACCAAACCCTCTATTTGCTTAATAACAGTGTTCTGTAATCTTTTATTACTGTGTGGAGTTGTGTGTGTGTGTGTGTGTGTGTGTGTGTGTGAGAGAGAGAGAGAGAGAGACTAAAAAATATGATTGTTTACAGTAGGAGATTCTTTTATGTACCCTATAATTTTATGTATGCGTGTAATATACTGAAGGATAAGACATGACAGTAGTTTCTGCTTTGGATAAAGGAAAGCTTATGAACACATCCACCTTCAAACAGTCAGAAATAAATGTGAGAGTTTTACTATCCCATGCTGCTATGGACACACAAAGATAAAGCCTTGGGGCACATCAGATCAAAGCTGTGTTGTGCTGCATATCTTAACAAAGGTTCCAGTGATAAGTCAGAAGAACTGGACACTGTGGAATGACATGCTGAAACCACATAATGACTGAAAAACAATGTCTGTGAGTCACATTATCTTAGTCATGTTCACACACTCCTACTCATTTTGTTTTACTTGACAGTCTTTTCACATTTTCCACTTTAGCCAACCAGTCTGCCACTAATTGCCAGTGTTTTCACATTCCATTGAGAAGGGACATTGATTTGCACCTTGAGGCCTGCAATCATGAGGCTCTGGTGTGATTTATTACCGGTCAGCTGATAAGAAGGTGGAGAGCTGCAGGGTTGATGCACATGCTCAGGTCATGCCAAGCGCCAGTGGGTCAATCAAACCTTCACTGAACCTGCTTTGAAGATCACGGTTCAATGATGGAGCAACCTTGGGTGTTACCCATAATTCTTATATCTTTGGCCAAAATAAACATTATGAAACTTCTTTCCTGTTTCTACAGAAATTGCCAAATATGCTTTAAAAGTCTTGTGCAGTGAGGCAATTCAGCTTGAACACATACGACATAATGATGGCCTGGGGCAGCTATGGGAGGAGGAAGGGTTGGTTTTATACATTCATAGGCATTCATAGCCTATTACCCTGGGAATTGTCCATTACAGCCATGGTATTGTACTGTGCAGGGAGAGGCTCTGCTGTAGTTGTATTGTGAGGTTTACAACAAAAGGTGCTCTTACAGAAACTGTTGACTAATGGTTGCAGTTGCCTCAGTGTTAGTCACTCGAGGGATTTTAAATTCTCATCACATGCATGCATCTCCTGCCATCATACACCAGCCATGTGCTTTTAATGCTTTCATTGACATCTCTTAACTCAGGCTGTATCACAAACACAATCCTCTGGTCTGAAATGGTCAGTCCAGCAGATGTCTGAACATCTGCCGTTGAGATGTCTCCCTTTAGCTAACAACGCTGCAAATTCCAGTATCCGCATTACAAACCAGCTCAACCCCCCTCAGTCTCCTACAGTTTCCACTTGTGATCAGCACTATTGATTAGTGCCTGGCACAGCTTACATAATATGTCATCCTCTTCTTGGAATTAAAAGGAAGTAGACACTTCTTGCATTTGCATTTGCCTTCTGCAGGAAGACTGTGGTTGGCAGGTATAGCGTAAAACTGATACAGCCACAGAACGCACACACATGCGCGCACACAAACACAAATGTAAAGAAGAAACAGGTCAAACTGAACAGGCACTTTTCACTGACATCCTATCTGGGTTTTCGAGCACACTGACTGCAAAGACTGTGTGTGAGCGTACACATGTGTTTCACAGCTTTACACTTTGTACATGACAAGATCTGGCCATTTGGAAATAGATGCAATAAATCCTGTTGGGGGGGAGGGGGAGAACCTGAATTACTTTGTCTTGGTTTTACATCCCTCTTGTGGTGATATAATGTATTACATCAAATCCAAGCATCAAGAGAAAAAGTCTGCTTACAGTATATATACACCTACAAAACACCAATCTGCTGAAAAATTAAATATTAAGATTCACTGCATTTCTAAGGTTTCCTGATGATTTCATGAAATAATTGCTGTTATTTTGATGATGGATTAAAGTATTGCTTATAACTGAATGAAGAATAAATTAGCTCAAGCACGCTTACCTTGGGTTGTCTTATTATAATGGATGGCCTGGGTATTTGAGGGTATTTTGGCCCCACCTCAGGACTAAACTCAAACTCCGGGTCATCATCCTCTGAGCTTTGAGAGAGGCTATGGCATGCTGAGGATGACTCAATGTCTTTGTCTTGGAAGTGACAGTTAGAGTTGGTACCATTCAGTTTTCTGGTTCTGGTTGAGTGGGTGGAGATATAGCTGACAGTCCTCTGATGCTGTGTATGCTGCTGCTCTGGGCTGCATGGTAAAGCTTTGGGCTGGGATATAACTGGGTCTGCAGGACATGCTTGGTCACTTCTCCTTTGTCTTGAGCTGTTTTGCTCCTGAGAGGGGACTGGATCAGTGGTCACATCAGATGGATTACCAAAACAGTGACGCAGAGATGAGCAAGGCAGTCCATGCATGCTGGCCAGTTTAAAAGTAACCAAATACAAAAATCTAACTCTACTAACATCAGGTGGCTCTGCAGTTTCTTAGGGTTTGGATCAACACCCACTTGGTCTGAATGGCTTGTTAGATCCTCAAATACGAGCAGTCGGTACAATCCAGAGCAATATATATGTTATGTTCCTTAAGTTTAATAATAGCAAATTCTCTGACAGTATAAGCTCTACAAACAAAGATGCCAACCCTGCTCTCTCTCTTGTGAAGAGTCGTATGAATTAAAAAAAAAAAAAAAAAAAAAAAAAAAAACATGACATAAAAATAAGTCTCTTTATCCAGGGAAGACAATCATTTTGTCACCCATGTCAAAAAATGTCCTCAACAGCAGTGGTCCATTTCAATACGTGCCCTTTTCTGATGTCACAGCAGATCTGTCATTGTTTCATCAATGTATCCCAAAGTCCATATTGAGTTGACCGGGCCGTCGGTCAGTAGTCACTCTGTCATCACATCATTGTTTCTGTCCCTGTCAGATTAAAGGTCCTCAGGTTCCTTCTTACTGGCTTCAACACCTCCAGGCAAGGGTCACTCTGTCCTCAACCCCTCATAGTCCTCTGTCTGTCTGATAGCCTGCGTATGAGTGGCTCAAAGTTTGCGTGTGTGTGTGTTTGTGTGTGTTAGTTGCTGTGTGTCAGTGCCTGGTGTCTCATTACTTGACCAGGTAGTCCCTGTGCTGTTGCGAGTTTAAACATCGAGGGTTGGGCCACAATGTTTCAGCAGGACTCTAGTTACCATCTGATTTAGGGTCAGTTACTGTTACATTTGTCTTGCACTTCCCCACGATTAATTAATGAACTCCTCTGATCACAGAACAGTTTCCAGATTATAAAGGTTAGGGGCTCTCTCTTGAATATGAGAGTTCAAGTTACAGCCAAGCACTGTAAATGATAGGCCTCAGGTGAGAATGAGAAAGGAGAGAGAGAGAGAGAGAGAGAGAGAGAGAGAGAGAGAGAGAGAGAGAAAGAGTTTGGCTTGGCATCCTTCCTCACAGAATGAGTGAGTCAGGAGAAACCCAGCTGTCCTTGGGTGACTGCTACTTAAATATTCATACAATCGCATAAAGCAGCTTTATATTAATTCTTAATCCTGTGTTTTTATTTGTGAAGTTTATTTTTCATCAGACACTATAATGGCTGACACTATAACAACTCTGTAGGACAGAAGCACAGAATCTGTTTTTAATTCAGGCTACAGTATGTATGCAGGTTTGGATTGGATCCCTTAGCTGATAGTGTGTCCAAACTAACATGCCCGCTCCAGTTCATTGGTTTTACTTAATTAGAGTACACAATGTTTCGATGCAGGGCTGGGTCTTGTTCAGGTTAAAATGTTTAAGGATATTGTGACACATACATACATACATACATACATACCAATCAGTCACAACTGATAGGCTGGCAGTAACTGGTGACCCCTGATCCTAGATAGACAGAGAGAAACCCAGAAGACACACTAAACTGAATGAAACTCAAAGGTTTTGCAGAGCTTTTCTGCTATTGGTCAGTGATAAGGCCTACAATAACTTCATTAATGATGGTTTTTTTTTTTTTTTTTAAAGAAAAAACAAATTCTAGATAGTTTCAGTGTTTCACAAATGCACAACTCACATTCCTGAGTCAAAAGATCTGCAAAATTGTTATGATTATTGTAATCAGTGACATTTTCATGCTTAGTGTTGTATTGTAACATATCTACTGGCCATAACATTTCTTTCAGCCACATTACTGTAATAGTGAGGGAGAATTGGTGGAATAATTGAGTCAGAGGTGATGAACCTTTAATCAAATGATAATTTTGTTTGTTTGTTTTGCAAACGTAAAATTATGCAAACCGCCAAAGGTCTCTTACACGTTTACACAGGGACAGATAACATTTGGAACACATGCTCTCTCATGATTAGTATTATGCTGTAATAACTTCATTTCACACAGCTTGTGATCATGAGAACATGGACATAAAGCAGAACAACGTAACACATTTTCTCTAATAACAAATGAGAACATAAGCACATTATCCCACTGCATGCTGGGAAGCCCTGCGTAACTCAGGGTTTCCCAGCATAGCATTCCCAGGGATTGTATTTTAAACATCAGGTTAAATTGCATTTAACCTGATGTTTAAAATACAATCATCAAACACATTTTTCCCAGTATGTAAACTTGTTCATCTTTTAAAGGATGAAGACAACTTTTTTTTTTTTTTTTTTTTTTTTNTTTTTTTTTTTTTTTTTACAAACTTTATTGAACAGAATGATAATAAGTACAAAAACAGTGAATACATGGAACAGAGATAAACAGTATGTACAAAAAATACAAACAAATATACAATTATACATTCAAAAAGAAGCGTCTTTAACAAAAGGAAAACTAAAAGGTTGCCAGACAGTAGGTTTAAGATGTACATTAAAGAAACATATTATAAAAGAAGCAAGCATTGCAGGTTTTGATAGCTTTTCTGTTTGTACTTCTAGAAATGGTGGAGACATATTTTTCAATTTCTTTCAACAAAATAGGGGAAAAAAGGCTTATTGTTTAAGAACTTATACTTATGAATATGAAATTTTGCAAAAACAAACAAACAAACAAACAAACAAAACAAGATTTATTAAATAAAATTTATTGTCCCCCTTACTATCTGGGTCAAGGAAACCAAACAATACAGTTTACCATTTAAGGGAAAAATTATTACAGACTTTAGATATAATAAAAGCAGTTAAATCCTTCCAAAGTTTTCTGCAGAAGGTGCAGTCCCAAAATAATGTGTGATAATCTCAGTTTGAGTTTTGCAAAAAAATATAACTGGGGTTTATTGTTCTTGCAAATCTTGACAGATACTGATTTGTGGGATAAAATCTATGTAATAATTTAAAGGAAACCTCCTTTATTTTGTTATTTATCAGGAATCTATGTGGCAGCATCCAAACCTTTTTCCAACAGATATCAGAAACAAAATTATTCCATTAAAAAATAACAAATATATGGAACAGAGACTACATCTTGCTGGAANCACACACACACACACACACACACACACACACACACACACACACACACACACACGTCAAGTCAGCATGATCCAGTTGAAATGACAGCAGGGAAAATAAGAGTTGTCCTCCAAATTAATTGCAAAACGAAGAATATTTAAGTAAAAAGCAGTACTGACCAAAATTAGCACTGGAGTGTAAACATTAGGGAAGCTAAATAGCTAAACAGCTACTTCACCTAACATGAAACAGTGATCTGGAGAATACAATTTCTAAGCAGTTATTTTACTTTGAAATAATAAGCGGAAGTATCATTTTCTACCTAGCTTAATCGTGGTGAAGCAGCACTGAAGCGCTTACAGTCTTTAATCGCAGGTGGTGAGGGGGTACAGTCTCATTTGCAGACACGAGGCAACAGAAACAGGTGATGATTCGTTTGTGACCACGCAATAATCTGATTCAGGTTTATGACACCATTATTTCTTCTGGATCCAGGTCGTTGTTTTTTGCGCCTTGATGATATACAATGCGGTCCTCGGTTTGGTTCCTCGCCAGTTGCGTTCTCATCCTCTGTGCGCACCAACAGACAACAGACGGGGCCAAAGGACAGCGGCAGTGTAGTGAGGTGAGAGATGCCACAATCAATGATCAGCCTTTAAGTGCTACTTAGCCGTCTGATTTTTTTCGTTAGAGCTCTCTAGCTGGAAATTCGGAAACGTGAAATACACGGATTTAGCTGTAATAAACGCTACACGCAGTGACATTGCAATCCGGTGACCATAACAAATACGATTAATCTTAAAGGCACATTTCTTTATACACTCCTGTGATTTTTACAATTAAAATACCTTCAACATCATCATTTACAGCAGGTAGGGAACAACAATGAATTGAAAAATGTTTTCCTTTATCAGATGAGAGCAAGTTATAGCAACACGACTGTTTGATGTGGTCTGGTGTAATTTGCATTTAACCACTCAACTGGGTCTGTGTTATCAGTTTCCTGCATGGACTGGCTTTTCCTTCCCCTGGTCTGTCTCAGCTCAACACCTCCTCAGTCCAGCCTGGCTGCATGGTCACACAGTCCCAAGATAGAAGAGTAACATTCCTCTAAACTACTAGCAATCTCTGGTTGTCACACAGGCAGGCAGATTAGTTACTGCGTTGATTTACTATAGTGCTGGGTGTATACTGATTTCTGATTATTGGATTTACCAAAAGTACAATTTAGTATTAGAAATTGTTTCCTGATATGCAACATGAATGACATTACCATCAGAGCTGATATCAGGTTTGAATACATTTAGGAGTAGAAATTCTCTTGCTGACTTGAGATGAATATTGAAAAGTTGTGTTGCCATATCAGTGATTGATTTCAGCTCTTGTGGAAATTATACATCAAAATGAGGCATGAGAGAAAGGATTTAGTACAACAGAGCCCAATATCACCATATTCTTTGTGGGTTTCCCTATTCTTGACTGATGGCAACAACTTATATGAGACCAGTAATGTAGCAAAAACATTCCATTTGTCCTACAGTCCTGTTTCAGTTCAGTCTTTATTAAAATCCCACAACCAATACACAACCAATAATGGAATAAAACATAATAAAAATAATAAAAACTTTAGACAAAGTTCCAAACAGTTATGTAAGTTCCTCCAAAGTGTCTTTTCAGAAACTTGATTGCAGTGGGGATAAATAATGAATTTGATGAGGCCTCAGCCTAATTTCAGGCAAAAGAAACTGCACACAACAGCCCCTGCATGCACTGCAGTGTGAAGATCTGGTTTAGCAACACAATGTCTGAAATTTGGCCACACTTCTCTTTCAACAGGAAGGTGGAAAAATGCTCTGTAAAAGCTACAGAATCAACATAATTATTTCACTCCCAACCATAGACCATCATCTCTATGACACTTCTAATTGTTCACCCTGAAACAACAAAAGCACCACAATTCTTGCCAGACCTCCAGCTTTTTGCTGTCACCCCTATTCCAATCACCATAGAGATGGAATGTTTTGTAGCCAGGGACCAAGAATGGTGGTAGCTCAAGAGATAACACACTGTTGCATTGTAAACCTGAGCAGCTGGTTAAGGAAGTTAATTTAAGTGTTGGTGTTGCTGTAATTCCATCCCTTTATTCTATGTTGATTTGCAAAACATTCTCACCCATTATGACTCAGGTCTGTGATTTGGGTGGAGGCCTATATTGGTGTGATGTTTGCTGACCTGCCTACATTTGCTCTGTGTTTGGGTTTGAGACTGAGTTGTTATGATGTGTGCATATATATCTGGCAGAGTGACTACTACTATGAATACACTGAGTGTGACAGTACAGGATCACGGTGGAGAGTGGCCATCCCGCAGATCCCAGGAGCCTGCGCCGGACTACCAGAACCAATACGCGGCACAGAGTGCAGTAAGTTGGCAATAACTGTGGGTATGTGTGTTTGTGTGTGAGAGTATGTGTGTGTCTCACCTTCTTATCAGTAGCCTGGAATTTCCTGCCCCCACAAGCTGATGAACTGTATTTGGATGTCATCTTGGCCAGAGGACTCCAGAAGATGAGTGGAGGCTCATGGAAATATAGCTTTTTAGCCCTTGTGTGGGCATTTATTCCCACAGAATATCCATGCAGATAGTGATGGGAAAAAGATATTGATGCATCGATGCATGTTTCATGCTTGTGAAGCTTCCGGTTTCGCAATGTTGTATTAGAGCTTGTATCAAACAGAGACTGCTACATGACTGATGATGTCTGAAGCTTCAAACATCACCGATGCTCCGAAAATCGTTTCAAAAGTTTTGGCAGCATGAAGCAAAAAATGTATGAACACAGAGTGGATATAGGGCCTGTATCACCAGGGTTTTTGATAAAGTACATCAACGTTTGCTATCAACAATTACTTTATATTTGTATTTGGACAACAAACTTGAGCATTATTTTATTATAGTGTGTAGACACCCATAATATATTGCATATAGATTTTTACTGCAGACATAGTTTGAAACTACGGAATCTTTGAGCCATTAAAACCAGTGCTTTGATCCAGTCTCGAGTATAAATGGCTGCTATAATATCTCCAAACTACCACGTCGCTCTGGTTACCTGTTTCCAATGCGTTGAAGCTTTAAATCTTTATTCAACACCAACCGGAAGAAAGTCCCAAAGCTTCATAAGGTTTTGTCCCCCCATCACTAGGGCATTTATTCCCACAGCATGTCCATACAAACAGATGCAGACACAAACTTCCACCCAGCCACCCCTTTTATATCCTCCCATTAATGAACTCATGTGGAAACCACCAACAGGGGGAGTGGGGGGAGCTTAACCCAGATTTGCACAAAATAATGAAGTAGACAATATATAAACCTATTTAAATGAATACAATCTATATACATTTTATCAATAACCATAAACAGAACTAGAAGTCATAAATCTTTGTTAACCTCTATAAAACAACAGACATTGATAAACTATTCCCCCCATCCACAATGGTACAGCCAGGAGGTAAAAGTAAGTGTGGATCACCTGTTTGACTTTTTTAGCTGAAGGAGCACACAGGTGAGTAGCACAAGTAAGATGTAACCAAACTGTTGATGTAGCTTGTGTGTAGTATTACCATCAAACAACAGACAGCTAACATGCCTACATGTGGTACTGGCCCAACTGCTCATTAATGTCTCATGCTTTGTGTTGGACTGACTTCCATGTCTGCCAAGAAACTGCAGGTCAATGAATTCTCCTAAGTTGCAAAATCACAAACATTAATTCACACAACATGAAACCCCATGATGATATTCTTCATCACACCATCCTAATGCAGAGCAAAGCTGCAGGGCAATAACCTTGCAGCCAAACCACTCACATAAGTGATCGTTGCTGGCTTATTTCACAAGCCACATCAGTAACGCGTCATGTTGTGGCTCACAATAATTGCTTGCATATCATATGAAGTAACAGATGATATATGTTTTGCCTCTAAGAATGCACATGATACTGTGTACATAGAGATCTGACCATGTAGACAACCACTGACTGGCAGTGAAAAGCAGCTCATCATGTAGGTGCCAGAGAGGGAAACTTTACTTGTGTTAAAACAGACTTATTTTCTTTGAGAGTAGTCACACAAGTTGTGTTAGAACACCCCTTTGTTTTACAAACCTGTGTAGAACAGGTTTGTCTAGCCATTTTACAGCTCTGGTTCACTAATGATGCAGCTGAGAGGTTAGAGCTGAGAACTGGTAATTGGGCATTCAGAGAAGTCTCTTGTCACAAGTGTTTGCTAATGTAAACTTTTTATGCATTGATTAGAGAACTGATAATTGAGAAACCCAACTAAACAATGTTGAGAAGTGTTGTTAAGGATCTAATTAATATTACAAACCATATGAAATAGAAAATATTGTAATTGTAATGCTGGATCATTATGAGTTGACACATACTGACAATGGTCATTTACTTTAAGTCTATGGGTTTTCCAACAAAATAGGACTTCCTTATACATTGTTTGCAGCCATTTGCACTCTCAGGTTCCCAACCTCTGCACAGGTGAAACATTCTCTGTCATTCATGCATTGAGAACACCTCTTTGTATTACTTTTTCTTTCCGTCTTCCTCTGAAATGAATAAATGAAATCCACAAAGAGGTNCCTCTTTGTATTACTTTTTCTTTCCGTCTTCCTCTGAAATGAATAAATGAAATCCACAAAGAGGTATTTTTACTGAGAAGCTTATTTCCTCATAACAACTGTACTAAAAGCTGAACACAGGCTATTCTATTACTGTTCTCTTATTCCATACTCAAAGGAAAAATAAAAACCCTTACAGTGGTTCGGTTGAAGTCAAGTTAAATTTAAGGATATGCCACTATGCAAATGAGTACTGTAGAAAAAAAGTCTAAACACACCTCTAAGCACATTTCATGCACATTTGCACACAATTTGCATACACACTCATGCCCACTCAGATCTTTTTTATTTTTTGTTGGCTGCTCTCAAGAATGAAAAAGGATCATTATCTTATTTTATCAGATCAGATGTGAGGAAAAGTGACACAGTGAAAGATACAGAAATGTTGGCTGAGTGGAAAAAGCACAAAGACAGACACTTACAGGATTAAATTCCTCAATGCTATGGCTTTATAATATTGAAAGCAACATTTATCTACAGGCTGTTTCATTTGAGATTGCCATAACAGAATATGATATATAAAAACACAGTATATTAATATTAATCTTATAATAAGTATCTTAATCTAAGAATATGCTGTGTTTTTTTCCCCCATGTCCTCTGTACTCTATTTGGGTCCCTAAGCATTCTCATGTGAGGCTGGTGAGTTCCTGGAGATGTTGGCTCAGGATTGTACCCAGTGTGCAGCAGGAAGCTACTCCCTAGGCAGTGGTATCCGCTTTGACCAATGGGATTCCATGCCAGTGGGATTCAGTAGCCTGGCAACATCACTGGAAAACAGTCCCCATGGTGATGGCAGGCTCACGTGCAACAGGTGAGCAAGTGAGACACAAGAAAATTGAAGGTGATATGAAATCAGTGAAAAAGGAGTGTAACCTGTAAAAAAAAAAAAAAAAAAAAAAAAAAAAATTATATCTGTCCCCTGCAGTTCTTCCTGGGTGCCTCAGGGAAACTATCTGGAGTCCAACAGGGATGAATGCACAGTCTCTCTGATCTATGCGGTTCATCTGAAGAAACAGGGCTCTGTCAGCTTTGAATACCAATATCCAGACAACAACCTGCTCTTTGAATTCTTTGTAAGTTTCACCTACTCATTAGCTTTTGGTGCAAACATCTGCAGTGTCTTACCTAATTATATGACTGATCGATCAATCGATCAATCAGAGCTTTATTGTAGTACACAGGTAGGATGAAATGCTGTTTCTTCAGGACCTCCTGGTGCTACATTTTCATACTTATGGGACAATGATGTATATACTGTGTGTGGAGCATTATGTACCCTGTTACAGTTCAAGCCGCAGGCATCTGATGGTCTTTTGATAAATTTATAATCTTTTTTTTATTGTATTTTATTCACAGACAAATATGCTTTGCACATCCTCATATTTTTATATGTTAATGGAAATAAATAGTGGAGGCAAAGTTAACATCATTGTTTACCAACATTTTCACACTGAACAAAAAGAGAACATCCTCCAATACATGCAGTCCTCCCTCCAATACAACTGATGATGATTTAAATCTGGTAGATGGAGCATGTTTTTTTTTTTAACGTCCTCTATGTGACACAAGCTAAGTATCTGAAATGTTCAATAATGAGCTTTTTTTTGTTAAATCTCAAGCAATTTGCTCATTGTAACTACTCTAAAATTCTAAACATAATAGGTACAAGTGAATAGAAATATATTTTGTAACGTTTTATTATTTTTGTATTTTTTTTAAAAAATTTGCCTGAATTGTGATCACTATAATTAGGTGCCTGTAACAGACTTGATAATTGCTGCTAGCACTGCCTAGAGTTACAATTTTTTGTCTGAACCAGAGTGCTCAAAGAAATTGTTTGACAGTTTCCTTGTTACACCATCTTTCCCCACACAATAGCTTTCTATGTCAGTCGTGTGCTGACATTTTCCTCCCACAATGCCCTGAGTGTTCCAACAAACACCCAAATCTTTTTTATTTAAGTACTTATTAACTGCCAAACTTTCAGTTCCTAATTTGACTCTTAATTAGTGCCTTATTAAAAGCAAGTGTGCTGAAAGATCAAATTAAGCCTTTAGAAATATGCTAAAATATGAAGACAGTGCTGTCATCAGGTGTAAGACAAATAGACAAAAAATGATTTCTGCTGCACATGCCTGAGAAGTAGAAATGTCACAGCAGGAAAAGCAGGGTGTAAGTTAGATGTGCCATTAAAGGACCATACCACCATTTTGCATGTTTGAGCCTAATATATTCAATTTTCATACATGTAATGTTACTGACTATCATTTCCAAAGCATCCTACTGGAACGGTGAATTAAAAAATGTTTTACCTACCTTCCAGACCGCCATTGGTTTCAGTTCATTCTGGTACGCTATTAAAATCAACTTGTTGATACTTGAAATGTTCTTGGGATAGGTAATCCATCATTGTGAACAACACGTATATTCAGGTTTTTTTTTGAAGTTTCGTAATTTTAATGTTTAAGCACAATAAAAAGCGCGGAATGAATGTATGTCTCCACCGGATGAATATAGTCCCAAAAGAAGACCTGCGTTTATCAAAAAATTTAAACAGCCGTGACTTCATAAGGCTGTGTAATATTAGCAGGTGAAACATCAATTTTTAAGGAGGGTGTATTGCTTGAATATTTGATTTTGAAAGATTAAGAGGTTTTGCAAAAGATCAGGAAAGCTGAAATACGGTTTTATCCTTTGGGAAATGATTGTCAGTAACCTTACGTGTATGAAAATTGAATATGTTAGGCTTAAGCATACAAAATGGTAGTATGGTCCTTTAACTACACCAGTCTGCTAGCATGCACGATAACAAAGCCCTGACAATGGCACATCTAAATGGAATGTAGTCATTATTAATATTACTTTTTACACCTGCATTTGACTTTATGAATGCGATGTGAGTAAGGTCTGTTGAATGGCGAAAGGACAGAGTGTGGAGTGCATTAGACCTGATTTGTGTTGTGTATTTCTACAGATCCAGAATGACCAGTGCCAGGAGATGGATCAGGCTGCTGATAACAAGTGGCTCAAACTCACCAATCACGGGGAATGGGCCACGCACACGGTATGTGCTGCAGTGGTCAAATCAAACCCTTTTAGAAACAATAAGCATGGAGGAAAGATTTTTGGCAGCTGCCCTCGGTCTGCTGAAGTTGATTTCCAGCTGAGTTATAAGATACAAGCAGACAGCTCGTTGGTAAACAAAATGATCAGGAAAATGTTGAATAATTCTGTACTTGTACGTAGTTTTGTCACACTTTATGGGGGAAACCAATAACAATAATTGTGGAAGTTTAAAAGAATTCATACTGTATTTATGTAGGCTAAAATGTGATGATCAGGTCAGATTTCACTGATAATGTGAAATTTTAATTGCATTTTTCTTCATTGACCTCAAAAGATTCAAGAAAATTATCAATTTGAGGAAGCTCAGATTACAATCTGCAGGTGTAGTTTGTTTAATGGCAGCGTAGTTCAGTTTTATAATTTATATGCTTTATAGACCCGTAAATGAGACTTGATCACATTCTCTGTAAAGTTTGATTACACCTTGTTGTAACTGGTGTAATGAAGTAAGTGTCCTAAAACTAATTGATTTATTCAAATTAAATGTTTTTTTTCAATGTTAGTTAATGCACCTAAAGTGTACTGATTGTTTTTAGCATTTAATTACAGAATTCATTTTAAATATTCATTTTAAACAATTTATTGAAGTCATCAAATGCAGCAATGGCTCAGCTCTTAATGTTGGAGTAGATTTAAGATTAAATATCTCATTCTCTGAAGCTAATAAAGAAAATCCATTTTTTTTTCTTTAAACCATTGCAGATGTTATTTTGAAAATAATAATCTGGGAAATTGTGTTTACCAGGTGAATCTAAAATCTGGTACCAACATCTTGTACTGGAGGACAGGAGGCGTCCTGATGGGAACCAAAGTGGTGAAGCCTGTTTTGCTGAAGAACGTCCAGATAGAAGGTCTGGGACACTCCTCCCTAAGATCTCTCTCTCTCTCTCTCTCTCTCTCTCTCTCTCTCTCATGCATGTACCTGCTGACAATCCTGTTTTTTTGTTTTTGGCCTCTGTCTTCTACCAGGAGTTGCTTATACATCTGAGTGTTTCCCATGTAAGCCGGGGACATTCAGTCGAGCTCCTGGCTCTTCCACATGTGAACCCTGTCCTCGGGACACCTACTCTGGCCACGGTGCGAGCTCCTGCACCCCTTGTAACACCTCCATTCAGTATGCATGTAAGTACACTGAAGACGGCTGGGCGTATGTTTTGTCGTTTCAAGTCTTGAACCTTTGATGTGATTTTTGGAGCAAAGTCATGGAGCTCCATTGGTGTATTCAGTGTAGTCTAATTATTATCAGTGCTGTTCATAGAGGCACATACATGCCCAAATGACAGAGAGAGAGAGAACTTGTCCCAGTTTCAGCCACATTCATCAAACTATAGAGGAACAAATATGCATGTTAACTGCGGAAGGCTTGTCTGCTTTTAAATGAGTCACAGATTTCAGCAGATGGTGTGTGTGTGTGTGTGTATCATAATTCACACATTTGGTTTTTAATATGCTGTTCGATCATTCCTGATTTTTTTCTTTTTTCAGTATAGTTTAGTTAAAGGTATTGTACTGGACCAGGCTTGATAGGCTGGATGGCTTTTCCAAATCAAGATACAATAGAAGTCAGGAAATCTCTTAGTTACAGTAAATGGAGAACATATTTGTGTGTATAAAAAAAAAGAACATATCCATTCAAAAATCACAAATTCACATTTTGATAAACTCCCTCTTAAACAGCTTTGATGTGAAATTCCCTTATATGTACAGTAAAAAAAAGTCCTGTCATATGATTCTGTAAGTGCATGTCCTTTTCAGTGTAGCTAATGTCCTGTGAGACAGCGAGGGCAGGAGTGTACGTATTACATATTTAATTCATTACACCTCGTTATGCATATTGTATGAACTCTTGGCTTCAAGTTTAGTGTGGTTGCTTCATCCAGTAAGCGTGGCAGGTATGTCAAGGTTTCTGTCTGTTAACATCATTTTATTTTTTTCATTAAAGCTGAGGGATCAGCTGTGTGTAAGGCCAGACCTCCATGTTCCAAAAAAGACTATTCCCAGATCCATACAGCATGTGACAATGAAGGCAAGGTGAGAAGACAAGAAACACAACTAACACATTACTTTCCTGCTGCTATACCCTAAAGCCAATCAGTGATCATAGTTTGTTACCCTCTGCGTCGACTCTGTAATTGCAGACTCAGGTTATTTATAAGTGGATTGAGCCTAAGATCTGCCTCGAGGATGTGGCTGGAGCTGAGACATTGCCTCCAAGTGGAGAACGAGAGCCCTGCCCCCCCTGTAACCCTGGTTTCTATAATAATGACACAGCCACCTGCTCACCCTGCCCACCTGGGACATATTCTGATGGGATGAAAGGTATGGAGAATTTTGTACTAGTCATGTACAAACACTGGATGTTTTTTTGTTTTTTTTTTTAATTTATTTTTGTCTTTGCTCTGTTTGCTTTGCTAACAGTGTCCTTAATTCCTTCATACCCTCAGCATGTGAACGCTGTCCGGCAGGCACGGAGCCCACACTGGGTTACGAGTATAAATGGTGGAATGTTCTTCCTGCCAATATGAAGACCTCCTGTTTCAATGTGGGCAACTCCAAATGTGACAGCATGAATGGTAGGTTTTGTTTTGGGTGTCTCCTCTTTATGTAGCCTGGAGCAAAGATAATGCAAATGATGTTATATAAACATACTGTGTGTATTTCTTTGTGTATTAGAATAATAAGAATTTGTTCTCTCCTTGAGGCTGGGAGGTGGCTGGAGATCATATTCAGAGTGGAGCAGGAAGCTCAGATAATGACTACTTCATCCTCAACATACATATTCCTGGCTTTAAGTAAGTACAATCATGTCCTTTTTCATTACCTATCGCTATTTCCACTGAATTGAATCATCTATTTTGTTCTCTTTTTTGCTTTCTTGATCAGGCTTCCTACGTCAGTGTCAAGCCATTCAAGCACAGAATTTGGTCGCATCACATTTGAATTTGAAACGGTGTGCACAGCTAGCTGTGAACTCTACTTTATGATGGTGAGAACTGGAGCTCCTATAAAAACTGCTGTTTCATTATAGTGTATACACTATAATGAATTGAGGGAGGAGAAATATTGCTGTTACTCATTGTACATCAAATGTGGGTTATTTTGTTTTGTTTTACCAAAAGAAAGCTATCCTAGAGATTGTTGTTGCTGTGTCTAGGATGTGAATAGGAAGAGTACCACAGTGGTGGAATCATGGGAGGGGAGTAAGACAAGACAGGCCTACACACATGTCATGACGAAGAATGCCTCGGTTTCATACACATGGGCTTTCCAAAGGATGAACCAGCCTTCGGATGTGAGTACAAGTACACACTCACACGGCCCAGAGAATCTATTCTACACACACTTCATCAACTATCCATCATCATATTGTGGGAGTTCATTAGTATTGTGAATCATGATTTACATTAAAAAAAAAAATTGTCTAAATTAACTCAATAAAGCAATTGCTAAATTCTTCCCAAAATTAAGAAACCAGATTGTCATGCAGTCAAGTGGGACAGACAGATTTTAGAAAAAAAAATTAAAGTTATTTGTCAGATCTAACATGTCTTCATATTATTATAATATTTACTTATTTTCTATTTTGCACAGCGGTTGTTCACATACAGAGTCTTGTACTATTCTAGAACATATCAAACACTTTTACAGAACACTGGTACTGAAGCAATGCCGCGTTTGTCACATTTATACAACATAGTTGCTTCTAAGACTGGATTTCTTAGTGACTGCCTTAAAACCTGACTTGTCCCTTAATATGTGAACCTTCAGTCGTCTCATGTCCAGAAACAACAATTCTCTGCCAAACTCCCTGACAGTTTTATCATATCTGTTCAACAAGTTCAACAATTGGGACAGCCTTGTGGCATTATGGATCCACTCCTCACTAGGTACACCAAACACTCCCTTCTGTTTGGTTTAAGATAATATTTCAGTTAATATGAGTGTTTAATCCAAACTACAGTATATGCCAAGAAAACTATGTTATCAGTTACTGCACTCTGTACCTTAGATGATAATGTGACCACTAGAGAAACAAGTCCCTAAGTTTCAATATTCGTTGGCAGTGGTAGACATAAAACAAGAGTCTGGTTTAGCAGTAAAGTCAAAAATGTGATTAAATTGCATATATATAAAAAATGGTTGTGCCAATCTTGGCATATACCACAACTATATATGCAGACAGAAAAAAAAAAAAAGTCAAAAATGTGTGTGTGTTCCAAGTAAGTGCATTATGTCAACTACACACAGTTACAATTTAAATTAAAAGTAAACTCAGGGATTTTATTGGATATTGTTCACCTCTACACCTGACCACTCAAGAAAATGATCTGTTCCCCAGAGCACGTTACATTAATGCAGTATATATCCTGTACACTGAGGGGAAACACACTTTAGCCACTGATTGATAACATTCACAAAGTTAACTGCACTCCAAGGGCAGCACGTTCTAGTGCCAATTTTGAGAGGCATTGGGCTCAGGTGCTAAATAGATTATGTGATAAATGACCCACCATATAAATCCATAAAAGTCTCAGTGGACACCTAAGTGTGCTGTGTTACTTTTAAGGGCTTAATCATAAAATGATGGACCAGAGATTCACATGCATCAAGGAAATTTGCAGGATTCTCCTTTAAAAAAAAAAGGAGAATGACATGTTGTCAGGAAATTAAGCAGGCTAATTTGGCTGCAGAATACCACCCCTAAGTGGCAGTGGAAGTGAATAGCTGATGTTTGGCTTTGACATGCATTGTCATAGTGAGACTGCTGTACTATGATACCATGACGACACAGATGAAGGTCCACCACACTGTGATTTAGGCAGATGTGGATCATCTTTGTTTATACCGTCAAAGGAAAGCAAGTTTGTTTCTACTTCTTACTCATTTGTGCAGTGGCTCGCAGGATGCAGATAATCTAAGAGGGTAGAACTACATCTTTATTTAACACAACTATGTTTTGATCCAGACATCATTCCAGGCTGGTGTAACCATATCTGACAATGGACAATTAGATCAAGCCTTCCTGCATGTGTGGAATGTGATCAGCCATTGTTCTGGAAAGAGTTGTAGGAACTGGGAAATACCAAGCAGGCAGGTTGTCACCAGGTCCAGGCTTCAATGAATGTGGGATTTAATCTCATCACATTAGCTGTAGGTAGACTACACGGATAAACAACATCAGTTTTCCACATATCAGTCTCATCTACTGCAACAACTCTGGTGTTTACAGTGGTTTCACATGCACATATATGGATATATCAGTATTTTACTGCATACTTCATTCTGTACCTGTTCCTCTCTTCCTCCCCCAGGTGCGCTGGCATGTCAATGACGTGGCGCGTATCTACTCTATCTCAGTGAGTAATGCTGTGGATGGGGTGTCCTCCGAGTGCCGGGCTTGTGCCCTCAGCTCTCAAACCTCCAGCTCTACATGTGTACCATGCCCACCGGGACACTACATAGACACACGCACAAACAAGTGCACGGAATGTCCACCTAACACATACCTGCACTCTCACGTCACTCCAGGCCCAGATGCCTGCAGGCCCTGTGGACCAGACAGCAAGAGCGACAAGGTTTGCTGTTGATCTTGTAAAATTATATTAATTTATGTGTAAATTCCGAATGTTATTCAATTAACATGCAGCCATATACTGTACTTGTCCATTTTTTTTTCAGGACCACAGTTTATGTTACAATGACTGTCACTTCACCCACACAGCGGGAAATGTCACTCTGACTTTTGACTTCAGCCACCTTGGCTCTGTGGGGTCGCTTATGAATGGTCCAAGCTTCACCTCCAAAGGAACCAAGTATTTCCACCAGTTCAACATCAGCCTGTGTGGAGGAGAGGTATAAAGAGATGAACACACATGTAGAAACTGTTGCCCCTTGAAAACAGTTTTTGTTCATGACTACAGTGCTCTTGCTGTTTGCTGTGTTTCTTTATTCAAGGGTCATTTAGCCGTGTGCACAGACAACGTAACAGACCTACCCATCACTGAATCCCAGCGAGAGAAAGGCGAAGGAGCTAATGCTGTCCAGACCTTTATCTGTCAGTCCACCATTATCCCAGCTACTGGACGGGGCTTCCACACAGCGCTCTCCTCGCAATCCATTAACCTGGCAGACACATTTCTTGGTTAGTGAAGATGGGATGCAGCCTGTAGTAGCTATAATGGCAGAAAATGTCTGTTTTTTGGGGGCTGTGGCCATTTTTAAATGTTAAATTCTTGTTACGGAAGAGATTAGAAAGACACAGGCTATTAATTGTGTATGCACATAGTCACAACAAATGAAAACCAACCTTGCCTTGTTTTGCTGTTGTAAATTATTAAAAGGAGCAACTGTAGAGAGTGCACTTGATGGAATAAGGGCAAGACCTGAGCTGTACCCCCAAACCTCCAAGAAAGTCCCTGATGTCAACTTTTACTACCGGTAGGCTATGTTCCAGACTTTTTTTTTTTTTTTTNTTTTTTTTTTTTTTTAAGATAAAGAAATTCAGTTCTCTAAAAGTCTCTCTTGCTTGGTGTTTATTTCGTTCTTAAGTTCCTTGGAGGCAACCTCATCGTGTGAGTCAGGTCGGAGTGCAGTGGTAACACTTCGCTGTAACCCAGAGATAAGCACTAAAGGAGAGCTCTCAGTTCCCAGGTACTACATCTCATCTTGTCTGATGCCCGTCTCATCTCGACTTGCATCATTCATTTGTAACCTGATCTGTTGTATACTTCCTGTGTTTGGCTGTTGCAGTCAGTGCCCTGCGGGAACATGTGACGGCTGCACCTTTCATTTCTTATGGGAGAGTTCAGGGGCTTGTCCTACGTGCACCGAGAGAGACTACCATTGGATAGAGGGAGCCTGCAAGGGAGGACAGCAGGTGTGTGTGTGTGGTAGTTTGTGGCATATAATGTATATATACTGCATTCACTTCTATTAATGTGTGTGTTTTTCTCTTCAGGACCTGCTGTATGTGTGGACTGAACCAAAGCTGTGTATGGGAGGTGTGAGTTTGCCTGAGAAGAAGCTGTTGCCATGTGAGAGTATGGACTTCTGGATGCGGCTTGGTGCAGGGCTGGGAGCTTTCACTGCAGTATTGCTCATCTCCCTCACCTGCTACTTCTGGAAAAAAAACAAGAGGTACTTCTCTTCTTTCCCCCTTCCTTCCTACTCATTTCATCTTCTTTCCGTGCCTCCAACCTTCCAACCTTATATTAATTCTCTTGCTTCCTCCTCTTCTTCCTTTCAGCATTTCTGTCTTGCTTCTCTTTTCTTCCTTCTTTACCTATTCCATGTCTTCCTGTCTTTCTTTTCTTCTTTTAATTATTTATCATCACTTTCCTTCCTTGTAATTCCCTCCTTCCACCTTTTCTTTTCTTCTTCCTTTCCTTTTCTCTGTTCTTATCCTTTCTCCATCCTTCCTTCCCCTCCTGGTTTATTTCTCTCCTTTCTTCATTTTTCTTTCCATCCTCTTGTTTTCCTTCTTTCCATCCTACTCTCCATTATTCTCTTCTTCATTTCTGCCTTCGTTTTTTCTTCCTAATTTATTTTCCTTCTTCTTTTACTCTATTCTTGTACATATTAAGATGGAAGTACTCCTTTCAACACAATTCTCTCTCTTCTTCCTACAACATTAATTGTATTGCTTTTCTTTCTGCTAGGTTGGAGTATAAGTACTCCCGGCTCGTGATATCAGCCAATAAAGAGTGTGAGATGCCAGGACCTGACAGCTGCGCCGTGATGGAGGGAGAGAACGAGGGAGATCTGGAAGATGAGATTGTGTACACAAAACCTTCTCTACTAGGAAAACTCAAAGCCATAGCATCCAAGGTGAGTAACAGTGCTGCAGTACTTTTAAAGTAAGCAAACTTCATTGTGCTGCCAGTATGTACTTTGGAATAAACTTTAACATTTATGTTTTGGACCATTTGCTTTGTTGTCTTAGGGAAATGGAGAGAACTATGAAAATGTGCAGTTGAACTCATCTCATTCGAAAGCGTTAGTATGGAGCTAGAGCAACGGTGGAGCAAGGGGGAGAGACCAGACCCTCGAGACTTTACACTGAAAAAAAGACCCCTTTAACAAGTCATCCCCTTTATGAGCTTTGGAATATTAATGTGTGCATTGTTATACACACACATACATACACACTACGCACTAGAGCCAGGTTCAGAGAAGTCACACTAACATGATAGCCTTAAAGCTTGGTACAACAAAGCCGTCCAACTCAAAGCATAATACTGTGGATGGTGTGACAGTCTGTGTTAAGATTCTGATCTAAACTGATGTCAGGGCGGTTTTGGAAGAGCTCAGGTAAAGAAGAGAACCTATTTCAGATGTTTTGTTTTGTCTCTATTTATTTCAGTCTCTGTGTTCTCTAAAATATTTTTAGACGTTAATCCATGTTGTATTTTCCATCAGGATCACCATGGTCCACATCTGTACAGGCACATGAAAGCCACAATCATTTCATTCATTTGTTTTTTTGCTTTGGTATGATTTTTTTAGTGAGAGAAGTTTTCAGAGGCCCAATTGAAAATGAAAATGTCATATTAGGCAGATGAGACTGGTAATGCTGTCTGTGTCAAAATAAATTATAATGTATTTGTGTAAAGTTGACCCAGGTTGATTGATTTCCTTTTCCAAAGGTTCTTTTTCAGAAACTTGCCCTAGGGTTTGGAATGATAGGGTAACTGACACTCTGGGCAAAAAAAAAAAAAAAAAAAAAAAAATTATTCAGTAAAGCTAAAATCTGAAATGATAATAAATTCATGTTTAAGTGCATTTGTACACACCTTGGTTGATTAAAAACAAAAACTGGAAAAATAAACCTTAATCTATTACAAACACCCTAAAACATGTCAAAGACAGACACTGTGACACACAAGGACATGGATCACCCTAAACGTTGCTACTTTTTCATGCCTGTAAGTATGTTTTGTGTGTGTGTGTGTGTGTGTGTGTGTGTATCCTACACAACATTGAGCAATAGTGCATAATTTCAAATAAGGCAACTGGGAGTAGCGTGAGCATGATTAAACACTGTAAAAACACAATTTTACAAATTATTTTTTGAAGGAAGTAAGTATTAACACTTCGGGCATGAGTGTATTGTAAAGTGGCACGAGTCACGGAAAAGGTTGCTTACCCTGTCCTGGTGTAGGGGCGCCTTATGGGAAGTTAGGATGATTCAGAGGGCCCAGAGTCACGGAGGAGCCCTGCACGATCAAATAAGAAGTGCACGGGATTTTACGTCATGCCTACTGTACCACCATCACTGATGCGTCAGGTTTACATTTCCTCATGAGTCGAACGCGAACTAAAAGCAACATCGCCACGAAGCTCACGCGTGAGTATCCACCACTTCAAATTATGCGTGTGTGTGCGCATGCGCGTGTGGCGGGCGTGTGAAGACGGCCGACGTTGCAAACTAAAAACGCGCTGCAGCGTCATGTCGCCCACAAAAGGAAAGTCAGGTTTTCAACAACGAAGACAGAAAGCAAAGAGAAGAGAGGAGAGGATCAGAAAGGGCGACAGCTTGTTCCTGAGTTTTTCAGGAAGAAAGGTGAGTTAATGAGTTCATGTGTGGCTACAGACTGCAAACATAGGCTACATCTGCTAGCTAAACTCATACAATATGGAATATACACAGGTTACCATGAATGTCATGTTATTCAGTTTTCTTTAACTTGGCACCGTCCCGTGCAGGGGGGCATACAGTATATGAAAAAGTTTTATTTTTTATATGAACATAAAATAGTGTATTTTTCCACAACAAATAACTATTACACAAAATAGCTCTAATTCAGTCGATGTTAAAATGACAGTAACCTTAGGTCAGGTTGGTGTTATATATGACAACATACTATGTATTTTACAGAACCAGGACCTTTATCAGGTCATACTGAAGAAGAGTGACGGAAAAGTGTGGAGGCTGAGGAAGAGGTGAAAGACATCACAAATCAAAATGAGGATCTGGCAGCAGACAGTAAGAAAACAAAGGAAGAGAATATTTTAGTATGTATATCTTTGATTGCCGTATATACTCGAATATAAGCAGAGTTTTTATTACCAAATTTCACAAAGCAAATCGGGGTCAGCTTATACACAAGAAATTCAAATTTGATCCCAGAGAANTACCAAATTTCACAAAGCAAATCGGGGTCAGCTTATACACAAGAAATTCAAATTTGATCCCAGAGAAGGAAATTTCCATGGGTGGAAATACTACTCATTACCACTACCCATGGAAAATAGTTTAATTCATACCTGAGAATGCGATATTTCCTGACTAAACATCTTATCCAGCACATTTTGAGGCGACCAGTAAGCCTTGATCCGTCAGTTATGGTAATCAGCTGCTGAAATAAATATCATGTTTACCGGTACGTGGATTATTTTCAGAAAATCACAGGAATACTATGACAATACCCAGAAAAACAGGTAATTCGCTAAACAAATAAATTGATGGAACAGCATCAGGGGGTCAGCTTATACATGGATTTCATTAAAAATCTAAATTTGCAGGTCAAAATCAGGGTAGACTTATACACGAGATCGGCTTATACTTGAGTATATACGGTACAAGTACAAACCTGAAAAAATTTAATATTTAGAGTTTTTAAAGCTTTGAATACATTGATTGGGTTCTGGAGGAGTATTTGTACACTTTTGGCTTTGGGCAGTGGGGCCCAAAGAAATTTCTTTTCATGAGGCCCAAAATTTCTGACAGCGCCCCTGCCCTTGTGTAGGCGTTTGGTGTGTGTTTTATATAAACTTTAACACTTAGACTTATTTACTTTTATTTCTCGTCTTACCTGTAGTTTCTAGCATGATGTATGCATGCAAGTGATTCTCGCAAATTGCATGAAAAAGTTAAAATGTCATAAATTTTTCCTGTGTTTCTGAAACGCTAAAAACACTGATATTTGACTTGAAAGGATCGTAAACATTGGCATTTTTTTTTTTTTTTTTTTNTTTTTTTTTTTTTTTTTTGTTTTGATATTTTAACATGATAGTTATTTCTATTTATTTCTTTTGTTAAAAAAAAGCTTAATCCCTGTGGCTCCAAGACCTCAGACCCAGCTCAGATAGCTCCATACTAGCTCTCTGCAGGTTGACTTGTAGAGGGGCAGTAGAAAATAAATATTAAACAAATATTTAACTTGTTCAAGAGAATAAGAGAATTAACTGGTTCAGTATTGCGAGTCAAGTAGTTACTATGAGTCTATTTAAAAGCTGTTCTGTTCTTCCTAAGATATTGATGAGTACATGGAAATTCCTGCCCCTACAAAATGTTGTTGTAATGAGCTGTACTTTCCACTAGATGGCGACGGATTACAAGCTAGAAGAGAGACAGCCCCAGAGAGAGAGAGAGAGAGAGAGAGAATACCACAGCAGTGTTTTTTTTTCAGTCAGATACAGAGACGACAGGAACATGTGTGTCCTGCAAATATTTAGTACTTAAAAATCATATTTTACTATTTATAATATTTTAATGAACTGACTCCCGGAATCTAAAATGTGGCTGCAACGTCCTTTATCTTTCTTCCAAAATGCAGTTACTTTAAGATTTATTCAGTGGCGGACAGACAAACTACTGACAGACATGCCCCCTAGCTGTGTGTCTTTCTTGTGTTTGTGTGTCAGAGAGAGAGAGAGTGTGGCTGTTGTGACAAATTTAACTATGCTTGACTCTAATGTACTTTTACTTTTTTCTGTATAGACAGATTGCATTTACAGTGTTTTTCTTAAAGTAGGATGGACACAGAAGGACGAGCAGACAACACTGGCTGTTTGCTTTATGTTATTTATTATGATGTCACCATGGCCTTGTTATTGCACATATCAAATACTGAGCTATTGCTTTTATGAATGGCCATTTCCAGAGTTCAGCTTGACTTCTACTTCATTTTACTGCAGAGATCTCGTCTTGATCCCAAGTCTAGAGACCAATGACACATTTTGTTACATAGCAAGGCAACAGCACAGAGACCATTGTGGAGCACATGGCATTTGGCAAAGGCTGAATAGAGGAAAAATGTCTGTAGTGGATGACTTGCTGTTGAAAGGGGCTTTTCATGAGTAAAACCAAATGAGGAACTTTCTAGGGAGATACCGGGTACATGGGATGAGTGTAATGAGTTAGGTGACAGGTTTCAAAGTGATGCCTTTTCTTTAAATCTGTATCCCATTCTCCAATTCTTTTATCTACCTTCCCTTTATCCCATTTCCAGTCTCCTCAAGGCTGCTTCATTGGCATGTGCTGCAGTGGGCACCCAGATCTGAGTACCTTTGGTTTCAGTGTGGGCTAGGTGGTCTTGGCTGAGACCAAATCAGCAGCAAGTTTCACACATAGAGTGGAGATGAGGTGAACAAAAGTGGTGGGGGAAGGTTGAAGGGGTGAGTTGGAGAGAGAGACAGAAGGTCAGAGGAAGAGTGTGAGACTGTTGTCTAAGCATAGTCTGTAGACTAAATGAGAGGAGAATGAGGGTTAAGTGCTCTATTTGTGTGGCCCTTAAAAGCTGGGAATGGAGTACTGGTCACTACAGAGCCAAATCCCATCAATCATTGCCAATTTGAATCAGAACCAGCCACCAGTTTCCCCTCTTCCATTTGCCTTTCTTTTCGTCCTCTCCTCACCCCTCCTCACCTTGCAGACAAATAGGCATTCCAGTAGCGGATGTGGCAATGGTTGTCCATAGCAACCTACCATACGGGGTGTATCTTGTGGGAGCAGGACCACTGAGTGAATGGCTAAGCCTTTTGCTAACAAAGACTGTGAATCTCTGGGATACTTTGAGCTTCCATAGCAGTGCTTTGGGAGTGCTTTACATAATCCAGCAGCAGCTCCCTTCTGCTCTGCCACATTGCTCTCTCCTCCTGCTCTCTGCTCCTAGAATACACCCCAAAGTAGGATGGCATGTCTTGGCACATCCATCACTCCCTAAAATTTTTTCTGTCTTTGATTCAGCCTGCCAGGGGTGCTTCTGGAGACAAGTTCTGCAAAGGTCCTCTGTTTACTATATGAATTTAACACATAAGCTGGAATGTTTAGCTGGGGAATTTATAATTAGAAATGCAAACTGATCGCTTAACAGTTATTAAATTTATCAAGTGTAGTAGTCTCATTTTATTTAAGATGGCATAATAAAGTTTGCCACCATTTGAAATCAGTTCATTAATAATTTATGAACAATTCCTTGTGCCATGAGCAGCTGAATATTAGCATAAATCATGTGATATTCTTATCTTATTCTAGTCTACACCTTCATTTAAATCATTTCGGCTTCTTTCATTAGTCTACTAATACACTGATATGTTTTTATCATTTTGTGCTCTTCATTTTCACCCAGCAGAGAATTTGTCATGTTTCCAATCACAAATGGACAGTTTGATGGGGATGGGTATTTTTGTAAATGGACTCTAGCATCTTTCTGTTAGCTGGGTTCTGCCAGCAGCTGACATTGTGTGCTTTGCTTCCTCTTGTGAGCCTCTCTGGGAATGTCAATGCCAGCTGCTGCACTGCACCTCTCAATGTTAACACATTTAATACAGACATGTAAACTGCACACTGAATCTACATATTGAATATGTAGATGAATCAATTAGTTCATCTTAATAATAAGAAAGTACAATATCTTCTCCTCCGTTCTTTCATTTGTGCTAGAAAGTGAAGTAATCAGTATCACAGGCCCCATTTACACCTTACTTTAAAATGTGTTCTGTATCCAGATAGGAAAATTTTTTGCAGGGTGTAAATGCATGCAGAATGCAATCCGATCAGCTGGACCATGTCCGAATGTGATCTGAATCAAGCTACGATTGGATCTCAATCAGGTGCAAATGCAGTCTGTACAGCTGGGAAATGTGTGAGATAAAAACCACCCACAAGTTGAAAATGTCACCCTGCCTCATTTTCTGCTCTGCTTGCTCTCAATAAAGTTATTTTGAATTGGGAGTTGTTGCTTTGTTGCAAATGCGTACCTGTGCCTGGAAGGCAGACAAAAGGAGCTGTCTAATTGTTATTATTATTAAATTATTAAAAAAAAAAAAAAAAAACCTGAATGAAGCTTGTCTATTGAAGAAATGACCTGCTTACTGACAGCCAGACAGCACCCTGATTTTGAATTCATGTTAATACAATGTGTAAATGCAAGTTCTGACATTGGATTTCATTATTCAGATAATGTATCCGGATATAGCCATCACATTTTATGCAAGGTATGAAAGAAGCTGTGGGGCCTATCATAAATATAATTTTTTAAATCAGTTTTACCATAGACTAAGAAAAAGTGTTGGAGAGAAAGTCATTAGATTATATTCACTGTATAACACTTCAGGTAAACAATCAGTGGCATTAGGCTTGTTAGGAAATAAACTAGTTTACTGTTACCCTAAATCACATATTCTATGCAGAGGTCAGAAGATTTATAGTTGGTAATGCAAAACTGATCTCTGGCGTCTAGCTAAGGGTAACCTCTACCTGGATCACTAACAAACATTAAGGCACATTGCCATATTCAAAACGTCACCACATCTCAATGGTGCACAAAAACCTAGCCATCCTTTCCTCCTTTTTGGGAAAAAAATCAGGGTGTAATTGTAAAAACAGAGTGTTTCTAACCATTTCCCTCCATTAGTGTTTGAATCATTGGAGCATAAATTCATAATCTACATGGTAAGACACCACAGGTTTGAGGCTAAAGAAATGCATTTGTTGTACTCTGTTTTAAGACCTGCCATTACTTTTAGCAATCGATTATAGAAATCCTTTAAAGAATAGTAATTTAGAAGTAGGAGTGAACATGATGTAGCTTTGGTAAACACGTCTGGAACAATGGCCATTTATATAAAGGGATTTTGTGATCAGAAATACAAAAAAAAAAAAAAAAAAAAAAAGATTTGTATCAAAAGAGATATTTATCTGCAAAACAGCCACATTGTTTTTTTTTTTACACTTATCTAGGATGTAAAAGACATCTATGAAGATGCAAATAGATGAATTCTCAAAATGAATAATGGTGTTCTGCCACAGTATTACTGTAGGTCAATGAATCTGATGGATTTTTTTTTTTTGTACACGTCCACTCTAGCTGCTCTATGCTATCCAATGTATGAATTTATCAACATTCATTCTAGGATTGCAAGACATTGTGCTGTTTGAACCATCAGTAGTATAATATACAAATATACAGATACACAATAAAAATGCATACATAATTAGTTATTACAATGAGACCTACAAAAAAGCATGGGAATAAAAAGTCTGTGGGATATTGCAGGTGAGGCAAGCAGAGCCACAAATGTGCATCCAGATTGAGGGGGACACACCCTCCTACAATGATAAGCACATCTATTTACACTGCATGATAACAAAGCTATCAAAAACAAAGGCTCCAAAAATTCCTCCTAAAAACTTTTTTTGCTCTTTTCTCTACTTACAACAATGTTGATTCCATGTATGTACATCTCTAGAAAATAATTTAATTATAGTTACACACTTTCTACATTTGTGAAACAATACAGTTCTAGTCCACAAAGAAGGTGTTTGCTTGTTTGCATGTTTGCAGGTATTTGTATGTATGTATGCATATGTGTGAATCTATATGTATCTGTGTATGTGTGTTTGTGTAGGTTGGGGATAATAATGGTTGTAAAATAGCTAACAGTCGCAGGGGCAAATTTAGAAAGTAGGTTGGGTCTAGTCACAGAGAGGATGTAGTCGAGTCAACGATTTCTCTCCCGTTGCACACGGTGGGAACATAGTGGGCACTGACAGAAGCTAGAAAAATGTGGAACAGGAAAAAGGAAATAAAAGGAAAATAGAAAGAAAGAGAGAAATCAATTTAAAAAGAAAGAATTTGGTTTGTACAGACAACAATCAAACGTCAAAATGTTAAAATACAAACTAGCCTCCTTAAATTCAGCTTCAGTTTTTTTACTGAACTTTCAATTGTGAGGGAGCATTAGGGCACCTTAAAAATACACACAAACATATGTTATTAGCATCATATTGATTCAACACTACAACCTAATAATGAATGTCATACTGTAACTGTGCCTCTAATTTGCAATCCCTCTGTGTGCATGTGTGTGTGTTTAAGGGATGAAAGCATTATTTATGCAATTAAGTGATAACAGCAAGCTGTTTACTTTCACAAGTCAGCGTGAAGCCACAGCTATAACTGTAAAATATGTGGTAGTGAAGTTGTCAAGTTCATTAAACTGTAATAAATGTTATAACTGTTTACGGCCAATTTAGAGAAACTCACCAGTTGCTAATTTCCTCGAAATGCCAACAATAACTTGTTCTAAAATAGTTGTGTTTCCAAGGCCCATTTATAGTGCTGTGGTTTTGTATTGACTCCTGGTTGAAATGCACATTGCATGTAATGCAATGTGCATTTACATGCAATTGCATTACTTTTTACCTTTACTGTAAAGTGTATTGGGACCATGATGCATGGTGATTTTGCACTTTAAATAAATTGATTGAATGATTGATTGATTGATTGCATGTACAGTAAACATCTTTTGTTTTGTACAAATTCCAGTCACTGCTTATAGGCATACCTCTTGTCTGGCTTCCAGGAAACAAAATATTCCTCTTCCAACACTACAGCTTTGTCAGGAAATTCTCTTAAGTATAACTAGCTCATTAGTGTGCTTGCCAGTCATAAACTAAAGGCACCATGAAAGAAATCTTCTCAATATTTAGAAACATTATGAGGTTGTGACATTGCATTATCAGCCTGTTTCCCTTTGCCTTCAGCAACTAAAAATGAAAAAAGTGAACAAACTGAACACCAATAAAAGAATTTATAGGAGCTGGTGATGAGGCTACTGACACAACTAACACCACGAGAATTACAAATTCATGATTTTGAGTTTCCTATAGCTTTAGACAATTACAAAGAGAAGCACAGGACTTTTCTCTGTGCTGAATATTGAATGCTGAACCCAGCCATTTGACAGCAATACCATTTGCTTTAAACCCTGTCTCACCATGAGTCCTTTAAAAGTGAGGTAACCCATGAAACCTACCGTGGGATGCATACGTGGTCGCAGCCCCACTGACACTGAAACGATTGAGGTTGAGCCTGTGGCTGGTCACATTCTTCTGGGGCTGGAACATAATGATATGAACCTTGGGTGCAAACATACAGCCCAGGACCACAAAGCCACTCAGGCTGACTGAGATACACATGGTAGTGGTCTGAACCTGGAGAGGAAACAGGGAAAGAAAAGGAGACTGCTGTTAATAGCTTTTAGGAGCAATTAGTAGACTTTGATGGATAAATCCTATGGTAATGTAGTACAAACCACTTGCTCTAGGGAGCTAATTTAATGGTAATAGTCTTTATATTTATAGTCTGAACATTTTTCATTGTCATTTTTTTTTTTTTTACATAAATGTTACTCAGTGCTTTACAGGAAATAAAACAATAAGAAATTAAAGCCAATTTCATAACAGCAGATAAATGTAGAATATAAAAATACTAAGAGCATTTTCTTAAATACAGAGCCAATGAGGCCTGTGAAATGAGAGTATTGCTCTTTATTGGCAGATTTTGCTGCTTTGGAACATTCCAGAGAATTAAAACAGAGCAGAAGAGATCAGATTAGATCAACAGAAGACATCAGACATCACAGAGGCCAAAATGAACAGAATCTAAACAGCAAACCTTCATTTTCTTTGATTTATTATAGTCTGGCAATGTTAGAATGAAAGCTAAATGAAATCTTATTCTCTCTTGATTCTTGATCATCAGTCTGGACAGATAAATGCTTGCCTTTTGATTGTTAACCTGTCTAAATTTGTGGTTTAGAGCTAAATAACAGAAGCTCATATCAAAGTCACACTACAGAGAAGCAAATAAGCAATCAACCCTCCAGCATCTCCTCTGTGTAATGTAGTGTACATATAGTGTACCTTTATGAGTGGGTGGAGGTTGCTAAGTGATGTTATGCTTCTACCTGACTAATCTTAAAGTCAGATTACAAGGCCAAAGAAATGCCTGTTTCCTAAGGGGTGGGGGTGGGGGGAAGAAGATTGGTAGGAAGAGAGAAAGAAAGGTGTTGATGAGCAGCCCTGGCTTCTCTCTCTCTCTCTCTCTCTCTCTCTCTCTGTTGTATGTGTGTTTGTGTGTACGGTTATGATTTGTGTGGACCAGGTGAACACTCACTCCCTTTGATGTCAAATCTGGACACATAAGTGGTGTGACAGACTATTTGTCATCTCCGCAGTGCTAGGAGATTTGCTTGCAATATTACAGCGTTTTGAGGTGCCACTATACTTGTGTTTTGGGGATCTCTGTGTGTATGTTTTTATGTTGAGGGTGTCTGCAATACCCTGTAGTCACTTGATGTAACATAGAAGATAGGAAGGAAGGCCAGCCAAATTATACAGGTGGTGTACATGGTGAATCCAATAAACTTGGCTTCGTTGAAATTCTCTGGGCACTTCCTGGTCTTGAAGGCATACCTAAGGCAGAGAATCATATTCCTCATTACAACTAGAAAAGTTGATACTCAGTATTCCAAAGTGATTGATGTTGTGAAAGAAAATCCGGTGGAATTGAAAAACTGAAGAAACTAAAGAAAAACTCTTCTTCTTCTTCTTCTTTTCCTTTCGGCTTTCCCTTCAGGGGTCACCACAGCGAATCATCT